>VFFE01008899.1:5583290-5630772 GCA_008921705.1 Burhinus oedicnemus | reverse complement strand
GTGTCGGTGTGTTCAGGGGGGGAGGGCACAAGCGCGCGCGCGGGCACGTGAGTGTACGTCTGTGCACGTGGCTGCACGTCTGGGCACGTGACAGCGGCCCAGGGAAGCGGTGGAGGCCCCATCCCTGGAGGTGTCCAAGGCCAGGTTGGACGGGGCTTGGAGCAACCTGGTCTGGTGGGAGGTGTCCCGCCCATGGCGGGGGCGGGACTGGGTGGTCTTTGAGGTCCCTTCCAACCCAAACCGGTCGGTGATTCTGTGGTACCTCTGTGGCTTTTGTCCAGTCAAAGTGTTCAACGGTCGCGTGTCCTCTGCGATGACCGGAGTTTTGGTGCGGGCGCCTTTACCTTCTCACAGAGTCTCATGATCTCGCTGTCCCACCTGCACCTGCTCTCATCCGTCTCCTGGATCCCATCCGTCTCCTGCCGACCCCAGGTAGAAGGGTTCCTTTCTTCTCTTCCAAGAATCATAGTTCCCTTTCCTTTGGTCACTAATCCGTATTGCTCAAACACGCAATCTTCATTAGTATTACTTACACAATTTCATTATGTTAATTAAGTTCTACTGTGTCACAGTCATCCAGGACCGCCGGCCGTTCCTCTTGGGCTAAGCAGGAGTTCAGCCGAGGTCCTCTGTGTTGCGAGGTCACAGCTTGCGGCCTGAGCCTTCACCGATCGCGCTGCTCCTGCTCAGCAAAACTTCAGTTTCCAACCCAAACGCCTGTTCCCCGCTCTCCCCTGCACACGTGCTCGTCCCTCACTGCCCGGCGCTCCCAGCTCCCCTTGCCATGGCAAAGCCACCTCCTGTGGAATCTGCCGACTGTGACTGGGAACAGTCGGTGCTGGGGTTTAACCATGGCCGGCAGCCGGGACCACGCAGCCACTCGCACTGTTCTCCCCATTCCCCCCAGAAGGGCAGGGAGAAGAGGGGGAAAAGGGGAAAGGGAAAAAACTCATGGGTTGAGACAAAGACAGTTTAATAGAACAATAACAGAAAAAGAAAATAACAATAACAATAATTATAATCCTAGCATCATTTAGGTTGGAAAAGACCTTTAAGATCATCAAATCCAACTGTTAACCCAGCACTGCCAAACCACCACTAACCCACGTCCCTCAGCACCACGTCTGCCCGGCTGTGAAATACCTCCAGGGATGGCGACTCCACCACTTCCCTGGGCAGCCTGTTCCAATGCTTGATAACCCTTTCCGTGAAGAAATTGTTCCTAATATCCAATCTAAACCTCCCCGGCGCAACTTGAGGCCGTTTCCTCTTGTCCTGTCACAAGTCAGTCTCACCACCCGGCAAACTGGCACCGTCCTGAGCAGCGAGCGCAGATTCCCCCCCGGCCCTGGCCAACCCTGTTTCTGTACCAAGCATGACATCTATGGTAGGGAATATTCCATTGTCCAGCCTTGTTCTGTCTATGCTCCATCTCAGCTTCTATGGGAAGCTGAAAAGAGTCCCTGAGAAGTATAAACATTGCTTAGCAACAACTAAACCAATATGCATTATTGACATTTCTTTCACAACAATCACTAGAAAGAAAATTAGCTCTTTCCCAGCTGAAGCCAGGACATGTTTCTGTGGCTTAAATGGGGTGAGATGCATCAGTTGTGTCTCGCGGCAGGAGCCGGGTGGGCTCGCAGGGCTGGGCTTCCCTCTGCTCTGCTGGCAGTGGGAACGGGGGCGACGTGCCGTCCTCATGGTGCCAGCAGCGCCCTGTGTCACTGGGACGGGCTGCACTGGGTGTGGTGAGCTCCACCAGGGATGCTATGGGGAGGATGCACTGAGGGCATGGGGCTGATCAGGTGTTAATGGGATCTCGACCTGCCTGGTGGTATTTGGCATGGTGTCCCGGGCTGCGGGTTTGCAAACCGTTCCCAGAAAAGCAATGGGAAACCTTGCACCATGGAACTCAGCAGCCTCCGAACTGCCTGGAGGGTGTTTATTTTTTGTCATTAAAAGGCAAGCATGTGTTTCTCTTCTATCCTGCTACTTCTACAACTGCCTGCTGGGGATTTTAAATTATTTTTATTATTTTATATTTCATTTATGTCTGGAGGCTCTTTCATACCAGAGTCTGTACAAACACATAGTCTTTCCTACTGAGTTTACAATCTAGGCAGACAATGGATGAGAGAAATTAAGTGTTAATGGCCCCGTTTTATAGCGTGGGAATTGAGACCTGCTGTTCCTCAGTGTTTGGTCTGGGATCATGCGGGGAATGTGCAGGCAAGCTGTGAAGGGAAAGAGATCCTGAGCTTGTCTTTGTGCTGAGGCATTCAGGCTGCTGTTTCTTCAGAGCCTGTGATGAAGAAGTGATCAGGACTCATTGAAATGGGGAGGAATTGGTTCACAAGGCTACGCCACACCAAGTACTCTGCTCAGGAAGGCGAGCCCCAAGGATGGAGGCAGAGCCTGGGGTAGGAAAGCTTAGGAAAGCCCCAAAGTGCCTGGCAAGGTGCTGCCAGGTCAGGGGTGATTGACAGAAGCCTTGGTACAGCTTGGCTTTGCTGTCCAGAGCCTGTCAAACTTGGAACGAATGCTTTTAAATGTTTACTTTGCAGGGAAAGCCAGTGGATGTGTGTTGTCCAGAAGCATCACAGCAATGGAGAGCACTTCACCCAGGAGAGGAGACTCCAGGAAATGGGAGTGTGGCAGGTGAGAGGTTGTATGACCTTCTGTTCAAGTCCTTCAGCATCACTGCATTTGCTGACAGCATCAGGAATCGCGTAAGGATTACCTGTACTGAAATGAGAGCTGTGGGAGCAGGTTAGAGAGTCTCTGCAGCTGGAAGAAGAGCAGAGCAGAGCCAAAGAGGGTCACGCCACTCCCTGCTGCCAACCCACTGAAGTCCTCTTGTCTCAGCAGCTCTCCTCGCAGGGCTGTGCCCGCACTTGGGGGGCTTGATGGAACTCAGTGACAAAATCCACATTTCCTGAGTTGCAGGAGGACTCACACTCAAAACGTGACCTTGGCTGCTCTGCCGGCAGACCTAGCGTCACCCTCAAAGGACGGCACTGGTCTGTCCAACAGTGGCACAAACAAGCTATCATTCTGTTTATCATTGGATTGCTAATTTTTGGCGCTCTGCTTGGGCATTTTTTAGAAAATAGCAGGAATTCCTTGCCTCTTGCACATATCCTAGTTTTTAATGGTCTTTGGAAAATGTCTAGCGAAACATCTTTAAGGCCAAAAAGGGACGTCTGATTCCTTAGCTGTTGCACACATTCTGGTTTGCGGGGGAGAAGTGAGTTGGCAGCATCTCAGAGAACAAAATATTGAAGTGTTTTTGTAAGGGGGTGTGGGGAAACTTTCCTTGATAACAGATTTTATGTCACTGTATGTTTATTTCTTTAAGGTTTGGGTGGGTGGAGTGTGGGTTGTGAGCTGTATCCCTTTCAGGTAAAAGCCATCTACATAGGTGGAGCAATCTTTGTTGTTTTTGTTCATTTAACTTCTGCAGAAAGCCACAAAGAAAGGACTTCTTTTCTATGCAAACAGGGGAAAGAGGCATTACCAGAGCCAACCCACATGGAGCCAGGGAGGCTTCAGTTTGCAATAAGGATGTTTGAAGGTGAAATGGAGGTAGCGACTTCTGCTGCCAGTTACATTTCAGAGCCCGGCCATGCACCCTCCTGGTTGTTTGGCTGGTGGAGCCCCTGCACAGATGAGGAGGATGGCGTATCGCGGGGCCTCATCTGGGCGTGAGCACTGGGAACCGGTCAGGTGGAGGAGTTTTGAAGTATGCGTTGAAAGCAGCAATTGCCCCAATGTCAGCCTCTGTTGAAAAAAAAAGCACACAAAGTTAAATTACACCTCACAAATACTGGAGGAGCATAGAAGTGTAGGCTTCATGGGAAGAGTGTCTAAGGGGTTTGGTTGCCTCCCCTTAATTAAGTGGCTGAAATAAAGCCTTTTTCTCCACTATTGTCCTGTTTTGAGGACAGTGGCCAGTCCTGCCCAAAACATGATAACTGTGTGAGAAATAGTCTAATTCTGTAAGTTTTCATGTTCATTTTTGCGGACAAATACAGGAGTTGCTCCATAACGTAACACCAGCAATTAGTATGGTGGGGTTTGAGGGAAACAGAAACTCTCTAGCAGTTAGCACAGGTACCGTCTGCTGTGGAAATTTCTGTTCTAGCTTCTGCCAGCTGTGGCTTTCCTACGGTGCAACGTTTACACCTCTGCTAAGTTTGTTCTCACCTGCATAACAGTGACTAAGTCTTGAGTCATCAAGCGAGGCCTTGGCTGAAGTGGCAGGGTTTTTTCTTGCTTCATCTACAAGAGCTTGGAGGCTAAGGCTGCCCGCTGTTCTGTGGTGACCGGGAAGCGGCGCGGGGCTCGAGGAATGTGGCTCGTTGTGGGGTTTTGTAGAAGTTGCGGTTATGCTCAAGCATTTTCACAGGGCTGCTGCCGAAGGGCAGGTTCCGGAGCTGCACGTGGGAGCAGAAATCGAGCTCTCCATGGGTTAGATCGGGGAGTGATTAAAAATCAGAATGAGGCCTCGTGGGGAAAAATGCGCGTTTGTAAAGTTCACTTTAAAGAAGCTCCTTTCTTCAGCTGCCTGGCAAATCACAGCTCCCACGCTGGGGAAGGGGCTGCTGGTGCAGCTGAGCTCTGCCGCAGCTGCAGCGCCGTTTCTTGCGGGGTCGTTGGTGGTAGGAGGTGACTGGAAAAGGCCATTTATGTTTTTCAAAGCTGTTGAGGAAATTTGGGTATGAAACTAGTGGAAGGTGGTACATGGAAGATGTCATTTTTATGGGAAGATACGAGAAACGGTATGAAGTTTAGCATTTAAAGTGGGTTCTTGAAATCACATGGAAAAGGCATGGCCAGTCTGACTCAAAGGTAAAAAGAAAGCAAATCAAAGCCATTTTAAAATCACTTCCAGTATACTTAAATTAAACCGAACTAAAATGATGCTACTTTTTAGCCTGATTACCCACAGAGGACTCTGAGGACTCTAATGTGATTCAACTAATACTATTTGAACCCACGCCTTGGTGTCAGGGATAAGTTTTCCTGAGTTTTTTCTGGAGTCCCGGCTCAGTGGGTGCAGGTGGAGCATCTGCGGTGGAGCGTTTCTCAGCCTTTCCCACATGGTGTCAGCATCTCTCAACGAGAGGGCTGTGGTTGGTCCTGTTCGCTTGCGGATTTACCCTGGCCATGACCAGAGATCAGAGGTTCGTCTGGGAGCTTTCGCCCAAGAAGAGCGTAGTTTTTTCATCTCCTGGGTGACTGACGGCAAGAGGAGGGGAGAGCAGCTTGGAGGGAAGGACGCCGAGGAGATCATGTCCCCGCTGTCTTAAGAAATCACAGCTTTCTGCCTCTGCTCTCTGCTGGTTACCGGTGCTGTGCGGTGACTGCAGCCAAAAGGGGACTGTGGCCGTGGACTGTTCTGGATGTGCCATGGGTCACTTGGGGCCCGTCTGGGCTGTCGTGTCTTTCCAGAGGTTATCACCTGGGGCCTGGGGAGGTTGCCAGTGTGTTGTGAGAGTGCCCGCTGTTACCCGTCTTTGCATAGAATCTGTATTTTTTGTCTTCAGATAGCTTCCCCTTGCAGGAAGGAGAAGGAAGTGTTTTCACCTTGGTTACTAGTCACTGAAGCTTCATTTCATAGTGTGTTTCAGGCCACATGCCATGACCGACAAACTTGATGCACGTCTGCAGGAGGAAATGCCTTGTGAGGAAAGACTCTTTCTGTATTGCTGATTATGAAGGGAATTCATTCCCAAGCTGAAGATCACCGTTGCTGCTTGGCAAGGAGATACCTCCCTGCTTCCCAGAGTGCTGCACAGGATCTGTAAGGCATGACCAGTTGTTAGGGCCAGGAGGTGTCTCGGGCACATCCTGGCTCCCCTCTGCTTCTCTCCCACCACGTGTGCTTTGCGTGGCTGAAGGGAAGGTGTGGTGTTACTCGTGTGCAACGCATCTGAGACCCGGCTGGGTTTTCACTGCTCCTAAGGGGCTGGCGAGACCATCATCCCAAGGGAGAAAGATTAAACCTCCCCAGGGAGACACTGCCACCGCGGTGTCGGTCAGCGGCTGTGGAGCAGGGAGCTGTCTGCTCGGGGTGTGCCGGTGCAGAGCAGGTTGCAATGCCCGGCGTGCTCCCCGCTCCAGGTTGGGCCCGTACCGGGAGCCTTAAGAAGACCAGCTCCTCTGCAGAACTGGTGTTGTGCTAGTGTGTCGTCTCCATGCCCTCTTGTGCAGGAGCAGCGGTGGCCCTGACGCTGGGGCAGCTGTCACGCGCGGCAGGAGAGCCGTGCAGCATGGCTGCGGTGCTGCAGGACAATGCTCCACCATCTTCTCAGGTCCAGGGCGAGCCAGTGTGGTGGGTGCATGTCCAACGGCTGCAGCCCTCCTAATGCCCCAGACAGGATGCCCAGCTGAGGAGGTAGGCTCTGGCAGTGTTTCAGGTCTTGTTTGTGATGGCGTGGAGACCTTTTCTGTTGTTTGGTATCTGCAGCATGCTTCAAAACAGTCTCCGCGTCTCCGGCTGCACGCCTCTCGGCTGTTTGTGAGGTTGTGCAGGCAGCGCTGGCACGTGAGGGGTTGCTCATTTGTGGATGGGCGTGGAGGCCCGCCAGAAGCTGCTGGCAATAAAGACATTTTCCTGAGTCTTGTAAGGATCTGTTTACTCGCCAGGTCTGCTGCAATCCCACCCAAAACCTGGTGGAAGCCACGTCTGTTGGGGTGCAGCTCTGGGTCGTTCAGTGGCTCTCATCCTCTGCACGCGATCAGGTCACGGAGTTTGAGCAGGAGCCTTGTGACCCTCTGGCAAGGCAGAGGAGAACCGACTGCGAACGTGTTAACCTCTTCAAAGGAGTCTTGTGCAACTCCCCGTTGAAGCGCGGGGCTGAGCTGCAGAGTGGCAATTGCTGCTGGCTGTGTTAGTCATCCAGAAAGAGACTTGTTTTTCCTTCTCCCCCTCCCTGCCCTGGCACAGGGGCAGAGATTCTTTCTCACTGCTTGGTGTGGCCAAAAGTTAGAAGAAACACGTTATCTCCAAGGGAATCAGTTAACTCTCCCCTAAAAACACGATCTTCTATTTGTGCAGCTCTGGTGGGGAGATTTTGCTCCGGTGATGTTGAATTTTGCTGCAATAGCCCCCGGAGTCCGAAACCAGTTCTGCTGGGAGATGTACGCAAACATGAACACACGTGTGTGTGCTCACACCTCCTTCCACATTAACGTTCGCGTGCAGATGGGTGATTCCCTGATAATGAGATGCAAAGCGGTGGGGATACTATAGAAACCTGCAAGGTTGCGCTGGCTGCCTGTGCTAGTTACACCGATAAACCGGAGAGAGTGGAGACCTTCGTACCCACCAGTCACCATCTGCAGTGGGGTAGTGTGCTCCTGCTGCAGAGAGGAATATTTACTTTACTTTTCTTGTAATTAAAATTGGTAAACCAGAATGCCTAAGTTTCTAGACCACTAGAAGGCCTGTAGGATCAGGATCTGAGGTGATCAGTGATATCTTGGCCAGACAAAGTTTTTATGGATGTCCAACTCAGCACCTTCATTTTCAGACAGTTGGGTGGGAAATAGGTTGCCTTTGTCAGGTGTGAGAAATGTAAAAGCTCTAGTGTCTCTTGGAAATGAAGGCTTGAAGGAGTCTTTGGGAAAGGCACTTTGACTCGTGAGTCACTTCTGCTTGCAAAGATTTCATTTTTTACTACCTGGTTAGTTCAGAGCATTTTTATAGCACCTTTTTCTTTCTCTGCAGCATTCAGCCACTTGGAGTTTGGTCATTATGTGAGTATAAACCAGGACGTCGTCCCAGGTGAGCGCAGCTTTTGAGTTTTAAGCTGCTGCGTAGCCTGCAGGACTGCTGGGGACTGAAAAATAGCTGCATTAGTCACTGTCCTGTCACGGCACGGGGCTTCTGCAGCGGCTCTGGGGTTCTTCAGGCCTCAGCAGACAGGCGAAATCCATCTGCTGCTGTTGCAAAGCCAGTAGAACTGTCAGCACCTAGGGGAGCACGCACTGAGTCGTTTCCCTTCCCTGTGTTTTTTCAGACCTACACTTGGTTGCGTGTATATCGCCGTTGGGATGTATTGGCACGTATATCTCCTCTCACATGTTCTGTAACACGGACAATTCGTGCCAACTCCCAAGGTAACACAGAGGCTTTCCATGCAAGTTCCTCTTGCTTTCCATGGATTTTAGCCCAAGCTCCTAGTCAAAGAAGGAGGAACTGGAATTGATGGGAGATTCTGATTTTGGTACAGGGAAGTGTGCACAGGCTGTGAATCCTGGAAGGCCTTTTGGACTATTTAATGCACTGGAAATTATTTGGCCTTTTCCTTTCCTGCAGGATGATTCTAGACATTAGAACTGACCTTCAGTCACAGAAATTTCCCAATAAAGCACATAATCACTCAAGAATTAGGGTTTTGTGCAACACCACTCATCAACAAAGAAAGGAAAGTAAATATCTGCTTGCTATCTTATTTTAGACAATCGAATTAAAAAAACAAAGCAGCAGGAAGGGAAGTTAAGAGTTTCGGTTCCTGCAAGCTGAGGATTTGCATGGGTTTAGCAATGACAAATACATGAGATCATGCCTAGATTGGCTCTGCATCTGCCATGCATGTGGTAAAGGTGAACCGAAAGTCTCCATACTTGTTAAGACCTGAGTAAGATTTTTGTAACGAGCTGTGGCAGTGACAGGTGTTTGTTGAATATCAAGAAGATTTGATTCCCTGCTTGGGTAATTCTCTTAGCTCTGTGAAGAACTGGGGTCTTACTGAAAGGTGAAAGTGAAAAATAACTTTCAATGCAGCTTGAAGACAGGATCGCCTGCTGCCCAGAGCTGGGCGTGTCCGTGCTTGAAAACGTGCCGTTTCTGTAAAAGCTGAACATGTGAGGTCATCTTTTTTGTCTCAGCGCGAGGGCGGGAAGACTGCCACACATGGTACTGGTAACAGAGTTAGGTACTGCTGTCACCGCTTCTGCCAAGTGACATTTTATCTCTGTTCTAGTGCTGGGGCAAGAAGTGCAGGATTGACTCAGGTCACCATGGAGCAGCGCTAGGGATGCGACCCGTATTTTCTAAGTCTTGTCTGACGTTTTAGCTGTTGGATCAGACTGAGCTCCCGTTCCCCATACAGTACCACTACTGGAAACATGCACACACTGAAGCTACCTTGGCCATGTGTCCTTTGGGTGGAATCACGCAGTGCCAGTCACGTTGTGCCTGGCTCGTGCCAGCACAAAGGGACACTCAAGCAGGAAAGAGGCTGGTAGAGAGCGAATACTGCTAGGGAATCTTTTTTTCTCTAGTCAGGCACCTTATTTTTTTTTATCTTCTTCCATCTTTCTCATTCTTACTTTTTTGTACTGTGCATTCAGCTATTATTACAGACCACCACAAGGAATAAACTGCCTATTTTGGGAAGTAAGTCTAAGAAGAACTCAACGAAAGTTAAGATCCTGTCCCTTTGTGTATCTTCTGTCTTTATGGTCAGCCACATCCGAAGCTAGAGTGTTATTCGTTATGTTACACATCCATTCTCTTCTCTTTTCCAGCCCCCCGAAGCATGCTCCCACCGCACTAAGGGCTCTGAGAAGGGTAGGGTGGTCTAGCAGTGGATTGTGCTGCTGTCACTAAATGCAGCATGATGCTGTTTATTTATCTAGTTATTTTTCCTCATATTGCAGCTGCATGTTCTTGTCCCGTCCTTTATGCCAACAGTTGCTCTGAGCAGGTCCTGCCTTCTTCAAATCCATCAAAAGTGTTTGCTCTTCAGTCTGGTCAGGACCTTTGATGTACTCGCTTTGAAGTCACGAAGCTGCTTGTAATGGTACAAACAAGGGGCAGCTGGGGTCCAGCTGACTTACGTTTCCCCAGATCCATCTTACAGTGGCTCAGGTAGGAGAGGAGAAATCTCCTGGTGTGGAGAGGGAGCCCACTGCTCCCTCTCTGGGGAAGGCGGCCCCCAGGCAAGGCAGCTCTGCTGGCAAGCTGGGGAGGAGGATTGTTGGCCATGCAAGAGGTTCTCCCCCGAGAGCTGACACCTCCACCCCCAGAACGGGGGTTTGGGTTATTTTTCCATGTAAAAGAAGATGTGGGGAGAGGAAACCATAGCCCACTCTCAGCTATTCTGATTGTTGCCGCGTGCCACCACCCTTCCTCATCACCCACGTGCGTTATTTTTAGGGTTTGTTTGCCTGACTTTACTCCAGATCATTCTTTCTTAGGGTGACAAGGACTTCCCTCCCGCAGCTGCCCAGGTGGCACATCAGAAACCACAGCCGTGCCTGGAGAAGCTTCCCCTTCACCGTCGTATTAATCAGTTCATTCACCAGCAAGTGACAGGGGGCAGTGCCTGGGACAGCACGAGAAGGGAGAGGACAAACCAGTGCCTGCTCTGGGATGGGTGGGAGCAACTGCATTTAGCGAGGCCACATTCCAGTTTACCTCCCCCTAATTCCAGTTTACTCCTGCCCAGCCCAGATCCGTTTGGCACCAAGGGCTTTTAAACCGTAACGTAAAAATACACACTAGCACATGTGCATAGGTAAAGAAGTGGCAGGGAAGGAGCAATGACTAGCAGCGATACTTTATTCGGAGCAATGAGGAGCCCAGGGCTTCTGAGTGACAAAAAGGTTTCCCACAGGGACTTGGAGAAGGGGTGGC
Organism: Burhinus oedicnemus; assembly: GCA_008921705.1. Lineage (NCBI taxonomy): Eukaryota > Metazoa > Chordata > Aves > Charadriiformes > Burhinidae > Burhinus > Burhinus oedicnemus. The sequence continues at coordinate 5,620,118 of VFFE01008899.1, read as the reverse complement.
AGGAGCCACCTGGAGCCCACGCGACTGTGACTAGGTGGTAGGTGTCCCTCCTGCTTTTGATGTAGTTTATTGCAGACCAGTGGCCCCTTTCTGTAACGGCTTTTTTAATTGACTTTCTAAAGAAGATTTAAAACTGGCCTCAGTGAACTGTAAAAGGAAACTTCTTTCTCTGTCTTGTTGGTGAAAGGTACTAAAATGGGTTAAATCCATCCTGGAAACGCACCTTTTTTTCTGTAACAGTTTTTCTGTGGTTTGGCTGGGATACTTATGGCCTAAAGTGTGACCTTGGATTGTTGCTTGGTGGGCTGAGTTTTACTGGTTTCAATCAGGGTTGTAAGTTGGAATCTGTTTTTCTAAAAATCAGGAACTTTCCTGTTAAAAAACTTAGTTTGCAGCCACCTCTGAGAAGTAGAGGGAATTGTTAAAAGCATGGCAGCTTTCGGCAAATCCTGTTTTGTATGTTGTATGCTGTAGTTCAGAGCTCCTGTTTTCAGCAGGCTGCGGCTCTTGCACAAACGAGCTCCTTGGACTCAGGGCAGTTGAGACTTCTGACCCAGTTGTGGTAAGCAAGACCGAATGTTTATTTAAGGAGCCTTGTGTTTAGACTGTTATTATCTAGATTTGTATTGTGGTGCCGCGGTCTTGAGATGCTCCTTATCTCTGCTTGAACCTCTGGGCCGGATGCTGAAACTAGCCTAATACTTTCTCTCTAGGGAGAAACAATGACAGACGCGCATTTTTTAGCGAAAGCAGAAACAGTCCTTAGTTTTGGCGCTCAAATGTGAAGCTTCGTGTCTTCTGGTTTTCTTTGAGGTTCCTTCCTGTTTGATTCCGTGGTTGCAATTATAGGATGCTTTTTGTAAAGGTTATTGGTTGTCCCCGTGTGCCTTGAGGCATAAACTGACTGGGAAGGTGAGGAAGAAATGTTTTGTTCATGTTATTCAGGCTGGGTTGGCCTGTTTGAGTTGCAGAGCTGGACTAGATGGCTCATCTTAACTAGCATGGCTCTTACTGCTCTTACCGTGTATGGAGGTGTCCCAGCCACCAGCGCTGCGGTCGCCGCCTCTCCCTGTGAGCCATTTGCACGGGAATATGGTGTTGCATTACTGACTTGATTTAATTTAAAAGTGAACAATAAAATGTTGCAATATAAAGGCTTTTCACATAAACATTGATAAGTAGCCGTCAGGTACACCCAGTAGCGGAGCAGTGTTAAGGCAGTTGGGTTAATAGTTGAAATAAAGACTGCTACTTAATCTGTTGATGACTTGTCACTCTATAATTCTTCAACAGATGAAGTAAAGCAACTTTTTTTCTAATTAGTTTATTTTACTTGCTTTTGTTCCTGCAGGGCAGTACGGATATGAAGCTAAGTTGATTACAAACAGCTCTTGACGGGACCAGAAGGATACGATATGAACTATTATGATACATCCTGTGGAGGAAATACAATGGAAAAACAAAGGTATTTTTTAAAATCACTATAATTTATTTTCCATGAATAGCAAAATACAGTCAGTTTTCAGACTTGAGTGGGGAATCTCAAGTTAGGATCTTAGGCTGATGTTAACATGATTCATCTAAATAAGTGGCAAATTTGTTCTGCCCATTAAATTAAAAAAAAAAAAAAAAAGCCGTGCACTCTGAAGTCACTGCTGTCTTGTTGAGGAGGCACCAGCTGCAGCTGTCCCAGATGATGCTTTTAGTATCTTATTTGTCTAGAAGCAGCTGCATGTTTTCCTACTTAGAATACGTCTAGTTGATAAAGACCTGAAGACTTCTCAGTTTGTAGAAGGGGAATGGCTTTTATCAAACAGGAGACAAGTACAACTGCATGTTTTGGTGAAGTGATTTTCCTTGCTAGAATAAGTTAGGTGAAAGTATTTTGCCTAAAAAGTTTTAGTTAAAGCAGTGTATTTTCATGGTACATTCATATACATATTTAATTTTTTTCTGTGTAAAGCAGCTTTACATATATGAATATACGTTAAGAATGTATTGTTACTGATGAAGAAAACTAGAAAAACCCTGTATTACGAGTACTCCTTGCTCTGGTAAAATTCTCGTTAGCTGTGTGTCTTGCCTGAGTAAGGACTATAGGAACAAACGACTATTCAGTGTCAGTCATAACCCCCCATTTCGTATGACAGAGAAGCAGCACTTCTGTACACGTTACATTGGCATTATAAGAGAAAATGCGTTAAATGGTTCGATGGGATTGTACTTCAGCATAGACAGGTAATGCGGAGCAGAATGTACTTTCTTCCTGAATCCCAGCTCTTGGCAAAACCCCATACCCCAGAGCCAAATGGTTTATGAAGAAGAATTTTTTTAATTATGATGACAGGCAGTTATATAACTGGCAATGTTGTCTCAAAACCAGCTAATTCAATTCTTTCCTTGGAAGGTCGATTTTAATTCTCATGTCTCTAAAGCAATGTTTTTCGACTTATGATCCAGAGGGTTCCCTGTATCACTCCTAATGGATTCACGTGTGGTATTGAAAAAAAGTATAAATGTCTTTTTAGGAAGTGTGTTTTGGTCTGTGTGTTCACTGGAACATGCCTTACAGTTTCCACCAAGCTGTTCAGATGCTGCTCTGGAGCTTGAGGCACCGTGCCCCCGCTGAGTTAGCCCACTCCTGCCCAGCACCGACAGTGGTTCCTGGCCAGGACCTTTCGCCGCTGGCGTCCAGCTCTGGGGAGGACTCTGCGCTACAGGGATTAGAGCATGCAAGTCAGTAACAGATGCACAAACAATTGCAGCGGCTTCTCCCCAGTTGACACTCAGATGTCCCATGACAGCAGTTCCCAGGGTATTCATCTGTCGGTAGGAATCTTTGCTCTCCTAGTAAACGCACCAACTGGCATTACGTTCTGGGCTTCTTTTCAAGGTCTTATTTTACATGACAATAATCTGTTGTTCAGCTGCCATGTTCTTTTCAAGTACGTGACCCTGGCAGTAATCTTCAACACGTGACTGTCCTTTGCATTTACATCAAACCACAGTGAATGGCATCTTTATTAGCACTGACAGTGTGAATGCAAAACACATTTTCCATAGCTTATAAGTGAAATACATATCTGACTTAAAAGCCAGCTGCTAAAGTCCTTCGAGAAAGACACCCTTGATTGGGAAGGGAGAAGAAAACCCACATTCTTGTTTATCTCTTGAGGTCAGCAAGCAATACACAGAAGGCCCCCACGCGTATGTGAAAGTCAGCAGCCTGTGTCCGCAGCGGCCGATAAAGCTAGGTGCAAGCAAGCTTTAGATACTGGCAGGCTGAAGTGGTTGGACCATGGGCACAGCTATATCCTGAATTTGAGCGTTTTGCCTTATGAAGTGTGTACGGATTTGCTCTGGGCTTGAAACTTTAAAATTCTGAGACTTCTGGCACCTGTCCACTAAAACACGTGCTTTATTTCAAGCGTGTGAGTAAACAGTCCCTCAGCATGTCGGAGTAAGGGTGACATTGGGACAGGCTGGATGGCTGGGTGGTAAAACTGTATTTTAAGCACGTGACTGGACTGGTGCAGAAGTATCTGTTTCTTAGTTCAAGTTTGCACGCTTGGTGATTGGAAAGGCATCGGTTATTTGGAGCTTGTAACTAATTTGTCTTTGTGCAAAAAGTCTGAATCTAAACTGTGCTAGCTGCCCCTGCCTTGTGCAGGCAAATGCACTTTCAGAAGCTAAAGGAGACTTTCTTTCCAGAGTGGAGTGGCATTTCTGAAGAATTCAAGTCAGTGTTGGGATGGAGCAACTTGTGATCCTTAGGAGCACAAGTTCTTTATAGGTGAAACACCAGATACAGGCAGAAGTGAAGTGGAATTTGTGCTTTTCCTGACAAGCGTACAAGTTGCCACCATAATATACAAAGTTATTGAAATTATGTATATCGTATGTATGGATTTAGTATTAGTTATGGAAATTTCTCACTTTTCATGGGGGAAGGGAGAGCAGAGAGTTGTGGGCCAGGATACTTCACATCTTACATTGCGTCTTGGATTAATCTTGGAGCCTGAGGCTGCTGATGCAGTTTTGTCTGGAAGACTGAATCAGTGCAACGGGCACCATTTCTGGAGGTATGGAAAAGCAATAGGTAGTCTTGTTAAAAGCAACGTTCAAAGCAAGGATGATGCTCTAAAACAAGCAATTCTGTTGCACAAATGTCTGTTTCTCTTGGTATTTGTCGCTTTTAGGAAAAATGTTCTATTTTGAGCACTTCTCATTTTGACTAGGAAAGACTAAAATAAAGGTGAAATGATGTGATAAATTCTAGACTCCCTCTCCCTTGCTTTGCTTTAGTCACGGCTTTATTGAAGTCTCTCCATCTCTGAGAGTATTGACTAGCAATGTTCGTTGCCTGAAATATGAGGAGGCTCCTGGGTTTTCCTCTTACAGCTGCCTTTCCTACAGTAGTGGCACGTCTCGCTCCACCAGTAGCTGAGAATAGAGAAACTGTACAAAAGTATTCCGTCTTGGTCAAAGCCTGCCTGGAGCTCAACTCATGGGGAGAAGGTGGTGGTTGTCTCTGTCTCCATGGCAAAGGAAAACCTCTTGCTGTCGCGGCAGGTGGACAGCTGCCAGAGGCGCTCCTGGCTCAGGCAGCCCAGCTCCTTCAGAAGCTTGAAGAGGTCGTTGCGGAATTTGACGCCGATGAAGGCGTAGAGGAAAGGATTGAGGCAGCATCGGAAGCAGGCCAAAGTGTAGGTCACGTCATCTGCCACGTCAAGCTTCTTGCTGTCCTCACATGAGCTGGTGTGGTTGAAGGCTGAGATGGTCTTGGCCAGCATGACACTGTTATAGGGCAGCTGGAAGACAACGAAGACAATTACCACAGCGATGATGACCTTGATGGCTTTGTTCTTCTCAAAGTTGCGGGCCTGCAGTAATGTTTTAATGATGATGAGGTAGCAAACAGACATGACCAGTAGGGGAAATAAGAAACCAAAAACCATTTGGGACACTTTGATGCCAGTGTTGAAGGTCTGCAAGTCATTAGCAATGATGGAACAACGGGGATGGTTGTCCGAGTTATTTACACCACTGTGAACCAGCTCAGGGATCGAGAGGATGAAGGCCACGAGCCAAATGAGGATGCATGTGACCTTGCTAATGAATATCATCCGGGGACGGAAGCGGTGGGCTGAGGCAGCCTGAACGATGGCAAAGTACCTGTCGATGCTGATGGACAGGAGGAGCAGCATCCCGCTGAAGAAACTCATTTTGCAGATGCAATAGACGGCTTTGCAGGCAAACTCCCCAAAAAGCCAGTGCATGGCTGCACTTGTGGCCCAAAAGGGGAGGGTCAGCAGGAAGAGGATGTCTGCCAGAGCCAGGTTCAGCAAATAAATGTCCGTCATGGTCTTGAGCCTCTTGAAGTAGATGTAGGTGAGCATCACCAGCCCGTTCCCCAGCAGCCCCGTGAAGCAGATGAGGGAGTACATGGCTGGGAGGAAGGCAGCGCGGAAGTTACGGACTTCCTCCTTCTCGCAGAGGGTCTCGAACATGGTGTAGTCGATGGTGGTGTTGGAGTCATAGTCATCAGTGACGTTGTTGCCGGTGCAGAACTAGAACAGGGAAGAAAAGAGGAGTGTATTGGGACAGGTACTGTGCCCCTCCATGGCTGTGTCGGGAAGGGAGCCTGGTGCTGGCCAGGCAGGAGTACCCAGCCCCAGAGAAGTCCCAGGGAGTTCCCAAGCGTTGACTCATGCCAACATCATGAACAGAGTTGGTGCATCATGAACAGAGTTGGTGAGGTCTTGTGGCTGAAAATGTTTCCCATAAGTATGTGGGGGTTTGGGGTTTTTTTGGGGCTCAGAGTGGGAATTCCACAAGAAATGTTTAGTGCTTAGCCAAAGTAACACCTGGAAACTCAAACATGTGTCTGCTTTCCAGGATGTTTCAGGACCCACATACAGCTGTAGGTACGTAGTCAGCTGTCAGATAAGATAGAAAAAACAATACATCCTTCAGCGTTCTCCTTCTCTCATCAGGGACAGTGTTTCCTCTTGGGTGATTCTACTCGTTAGGCATTTTCTAAGTTCAGTGTTCCCTCCCTTCTCCCATCTGAGCTATTCCTGTCGCTCTCGTCCCCTTCTCACTTGTGACAGTGCTGAGGAGGGCTGCAGCGGTTGTGTCTGTGACCGGCAGCAGCCTGGCACGGTGAGCGGCAGGGTTCTCCCGGGCTTTCCGGTCCTGCTGCCACCCTGTGCCCTGGCAAGGGGGAAGGGAGGACAAAGCTGGAGCTCCCTGGGCTGTTTCTCTGCAAAGTTAATAAAGGTGTCAATGAGACGGGGAGGAAATGCAGTGCGTGAAGCAGGAAGCTGTTACCGTGCTGGTGCGGACACGTCGCCCGTGTCTCATTCAGGCCCCTGCCCCTGATTTAAGTTCTGATTATTCTTGTTTCATCTTCCTACACTGCCATAACCTACAGGGCAGAGTGAGCTTGTGGTATCTGTGCCCTGCTTTTTTGTGACTTATTAGTCTCCAGCACCTTGTCTCCATTGCACAGAGATGAAAGGTTTCCCCTGGATACCTCTGCCTGTTATCACTGAGTATCTTCGCGCGCTCTCCATCTCGGGCAGGCTTGGCTTTCACCACATCCTGCCTGCTCTCGGGAGGCATGCTGCCAGAAGTGAAAGGGAAAAGAAGCAGGCTGCAAAACTCTCCCTGGGCTGCCGAGCCTCTCGGAGAGCTGGAGCTGGGGCCGTGGCGTGGCGGAGGCTGCTCCGGTGGTTGTGGGAGCGTGGGCAGGTCACGGCACAGCTCCGTGCTTTGGGGTCTCCTTCCTGCTTCCCGCTTACGCTCAGCAGGAACAGGCAGAGGAAGATGCTGAACTCTTCCTCCTTGGGCCTGTCAGCTCTTCAACACTTAAAGCCCAGCACTTTGACCAGGTTATTGCCGAAGGGCGAGGAGCTGGCTCTTCACGAGCGCTCAGCGTAGGGTGCTCTCGTCTTTCCTGAAAATGCTCATTTTGGCGCTAGAATGGGACTTGGTTCTAACAGCCCAGGGTTTCTTAAAATCACAGTGTATGTCATTGTTTCTGTTCTCTCTTTGTTTTCGTTCCTTTTGTTTGTTTTTCCTCTGGCTTCTAGCGCTGCTCTGCTGCCTCACCGCCCACCCTGCGAGCAGCCGTGTCCCCACGCATCTCTGCAGGCTGTGGGTGGCTGCTTTTTGCCTGTCAGAGTTCTCGAGATCTCTCTTTACCCACAACACAAATACAGCTGGATTTCAACAATGTTGTTTTTAACATCTTACCTGAAAAATTAGAGGGAGGCTGAAAACAAGGGTGACCTGTAACTGCTTGCCTGTAGAAGAAGGAGACACAGTGTTAGCAGTTGAGTGGGGGTTTCCGCATGATGCTCACTCTGAAAAAGTGGTACCACACCTGACTGTGGCATTCTCAACCCCACAAAGCTTCCCACAGTTGGCTAAACTAAAACCTGATGAAGATGCTAACGTAACATAAGTTACTGCCAGAGCACAGACTAAGTCTCAGGAGTCTGTCCCCTCCAGTTTCATCTGTAAAGGCTGATGGCTAAGGACAGTTAACTTGTGCACAGTGTAGCCATTTTTATTTTATACATTTATTTTTTTTCCTACAGACCGTCAGCATCCCATCTCCTGTGCTGCCTTCTGAGCTGTGAGGGTGTAGCATACTCAACCCATGTAAAACCATCCAGCTGTGAGTGCAATAAATTTGGCCCAGCTGTTCCCTGCCCGTGCGGTGACTGGACTGCAGAACAGGAAAGCTCTGCTCCCTGCGGGGTATATGTGACTGAAGCTGCCTGAAATTTATTGCCTGTCTCTAAATGTCAGAGTTGGCTTCGTCTGCCTTTGAATGTGGAGATACAGGATGCTGACAGCTGGGAGGAAAAATTAAATTCAGAGCCAGATGTGATAATGGTGAGAGCAATCTCAGACAAACAGCTCTTCCTGCTGTGGTTAGCAGAAGCATAGAGGTCAGCGAAAGCTTTCTCTTTGCTCTATTTAAAGCACATGTTGGCATCTACCTCAGCCAGTTGCAACTGAAAGTTGCTCAAGCTAGAAGGTGATCTGGCAAGTGTGAGAAGGCCCTCGCCTCTGTCTGCTCTTCTGTGTGCAGAAGATTTGTCCTTCCTTGAGGGAGAGTTGCCGTCGGCTGTTCTGAGCATCATGTGGCTCATCCTAGGCTGTCTCTCCAGGCGCCGGCTAGTTCCCTGCGCCGCAGCCCCTCGCTTCCCTGCGGGTTATCTGCTCCAGGGTCACTGAGCAAGGCTGGGGCACAGGCAGGAGATGCCTTTGGCTTTCAGCTGCCTGATTCTTCTAGGGAGCGTGGCTTTCTCCTCATGGCCTGTTTGTTCATAACTTTAGGCGATTCCTTTGCCCCTCTTGTCCTTAGCAGTCAGTTGTACCCAGCTCTGTTCTGTTTCTTTGCAGAGCTGCTTCCCACCCTTCCCTGCTCGGCCAGTCTCCTGTTCAGGTGTTGCACTGGACCAGGATCATGAACTTCCACTACTTCAGGTAACTGCAACCGTTGTGCCAGTCTCCCCAATTTAAGTTACATGCAATAGCATCATTAATAACAGAAATAGTTACTTCGGCATCTGTGAATGGAGATGCTTGGTTATATGTGAGTGGGGATGTGTGGGTGAGAGATCCTCAGCCACATGTGAAAAAACTCATACTTCTCATCCCCAGAGCCTGTATGTGAGCTTCCCACTGTGTTTCGTAGAAGTTTATGCCTTGCCTTCCCCCCTTATTTTTGTCTTTTATACCCATGCAGCTAGGTGCTTGGTTATGTTCCTACACCCCTCGCCTTCTCTGTATCCTCCTGGGGGAATCTGAAAAGTGTAATAGTGCGTCATGAGTGCAGTGTACAGTCAGGAGCGGAATATGCCAAGGTTGGGCTTGAGGGGTAAGGGGGGGAGGCTTGGCTAAATGCTTCTGTCTGTATTTTCTGTGTGTCCGATGGCTTTCACTCTGGCCAGTCCTGGACTGCAGGAAGAGGTTCGGCGAGCATCTGGTATAGCCATCTCTCCCTTCGAGCTGCTGATGTAACTTTTGCATATTACACACAGGAAATACACTAAAAGCCCAAACCACTTAAACCCGCTGGGTGAATTTAAGCAAACCTAGACTGTAATTGCCCTCCTTGCCTGGGATGCAGGCATGCGGTCCCTGACCTCTGCAAAACACCCCAGCCATTGGAGTCTTTAGTCTTCTGGTCTGCCTTCTTCGTAGCCTGCTTTCCATGGGACTCCTGGAGCTGGTGCTTACATCTGCCTGTGCCAGTTGGTGGGCAATAATTACCTCTGCTGGCCCATCTCAGCCACACTGGGCAGGGGCTGAGGCCTCAAATGTAGTTACCTTCCTAGAAGCTGTATAAAAAAGGAGGCAGGGGAGAAGAGCCACACGGTCCACAGAGGGAAGGCACCACGCTAAATCCAGCTCCACCAGCGCGTTGCTCTCAGCTTTGCGTGGTTTACAGTTCTCAGTCTCTCGCCAAGGACACGGTGCCGCCTAGTGCCAGGCTGCTGCACCAGCCTGGCCAGCCCAGGGCACTTGTCCCCAAGCATGGTACCATCTTCCCCTGCTTGTTCTGCATCTCCCCTTCAAGCCCCAGGACCAGCCCAGCCCCTGTTTAATCTGAACTGTCATGAGTGCACAGCCCTGGTGTGTTGCTCTTCTTTTTTTTGTTTCTTGTTTGTCTTAACACACTGTGAAGTGTCTAACAAAATAGGACTGATAAAGTGACTCAACTAACAATCCCGAAACAGTTCAGCTAAGCATCATTCCTTTGAAGATTTTACACGTTTTTTTTTTTCCTCTCAGTTGCTGTTTCAGGTGTCTTAAATGTCAAATGATTTTCAATACAAAAAAAGCTTGCACTCTTTCTCCCCCTCTTTCTGTCCCCCCACCTTAGCTTATGCATTTGCAGAGGCATAACCAGAGCGGCAGTGCAGTCTCGTGGTCTTCCCGCACCAGTTTGTTGAGTGAGTCCCTGCGTCACCAGTTTCAGGCAGACTGGACGAAACTCGCTTCTCCCCGCAGTGCTACGAGGGGTCCAGGGCAGCGGGGGGGAGGGAGCAGAAGCAAATGAGTTGCAGAGAGGAAATGAGACATGCTCTGGAGTTTAATAGGCAATTTTAGGTAGCTTGCTTTTCTTTTTTTTTTTTTTTTTTTTTTTTTTTTTTTTTCTCTTGCAGTTCTGTGCTGTGGGTATTTTCCTAAAGTTTTGTTCCTCAAAATGTTAAGAAAAAACCCCCCTCTCAAAAGTCCCCACAACAGTTGAACTAGAAACCTCATTTATAAAAAGGCAACAAAACCCCATTACAGCAGATGAGTCAAGACACGTTACACAGCCCCCTGTCACCCCTGTGTCCCTCAGCTGGTGCTGCACTGCTTTGCCCAAGTTCTCAAAAACACGCTGCTGTCCTGCGGGACTTGGGAAAAGGTGGAGAGGAGAATTGCTCCCTGCGAATGGAAGAGGGAAGGGGTCTGCTCTCTGCTGCTGGTGGCAGGGCATGGCGGAGAGGGGACAGCAGCCCATCAGTTTTGAAAGTCTTCCTCCATAGACTAAGCCCAAGGAGTGGGATTCATCCCACTGAGCTCCAGCCCTTCACATCTGGTTAGTTGTTTAGGCTCCCTCGATAGCAAAGGGAAAGAAACTCGTGTTTTTAAGGCATGGTTCAGCTGCCATGGGGTAGACATCTGGGGTGCGGTTCATCCCATGCTATGGGAGAAGGGTGGGTGGGTAAGACTGGACAGATGAATCCCGTCCAGTTTATCTGCATCTCTCTCAGTATCAGCAACCAATCTTAAGCAAGATAAAAGAAGCTGTGGTAGCAGTGAATCCCTCTAGGTATGCCCAGAAAAGCTTCTGACAGCACCAAATATTTGGTAGCAGAAAGTCTACCCAGAGGAGGAGACAGGAGCAGGAACACAACCGTGTGGGATGGTCAAAACTAGACAAAATCCTGCAGAATGAAGCACTAGGTCAGCTCCTACCCAAGCAGGTCAGGCTCTAAGCAGAGCCAGCGAGGAGCAGCAGCTGCTCGCCTCTGCTGGTGCTGAGGGATGCACGAAGTGAAAAGCAAGAGTCGGGAATGCTCTAGGGAGCATTGGCAAAGCTGAGCGGACCTGCTCTGGCTAAACCCTTGTGGCGAAACAGTATTTTTCTGTTGGCCAAAAGTTTCAGTCTCAAGCAGCTCAGCACATGTGTAGGCAGTGAGTAACGTACTGTTTATATCTTTAAACACGTACTGGTTTCTAGTGCCTCTTCAACATCAGTATAGTAGGCTTTTGGGGAAAGAACCGGATATTTCTGAGAAAAATTAATCATACTTAAATGATATAATGACTATTGGCAGTTAAGAGCTCAGTGCCTGTTCTGCCCCCCTTTCCCCTCTACTTCTCACAACTGACAGAGGAAAGACACCATCATTTCAGGAGTGAACAAATCCAGTGAAACGAAGTCATACTTGTATTTCATGTGTTCGTAGATCGGTTACAGAAGAAAGTTAGTAATTATCTGCCTCCACCACTTTTAGGAAATTGTGAATCAAAAAACAAGATAAGCAGAGATAAGCAAGTTAAAAAATTCATTCTTAAGTGAGCCAATCATGTTTCCTATATAACTGCTTGAAAAAAAAAAAAAGCAACAATGCTGTGCATCTTCCAGTGCTGTGAAATATTTCTTTTGGCATATTCCTCTGAAATACAATAGTAGGACAAAAAACCCAAAGCAGGAAAATTGTCATACTCTTCTTGTTAGGTTTTCACTAATTCTTTCTTTTTCCTGTCATAATTAACCTTTACCAGTTCGCTAAAGTCAGAATAACAGCTGTCCCCCCAAATACCGAACCCCTTAAAAGAAGAAACCCACAAAGCATTCACGTGGTGTTGTGGAGGCCAAAAGTTTAAATAAGAGCGATGTGTGGTGGACAGGTCTGGCTGGGTTGTGATGTGTTGGCTTGGATGCAGGGATTCCAAAATTCACGGATTTCCTAAGCCATTGGTTGCCAGAAGCTGCGAGGAGGCATCCGTGAGGAGTCTCCTTCTGCCTCTCGCCTGTTTCTGCCTGGTGGGTCCTGTTGGACCCAGTACCTCCAGCCTGCGCCACTGGAGCGTTCTGCAGCCCCAGCTGCTTTTCCCAGTGTCGCTTCAGGGGCTGGGAGACCCTGAGCTCCCCCTTCCTCGCTCCACGCAGGTTCGGCACCAGCTGCACTGTGCGTGGCTTCACGTTCAGTCACTGCACGGGGAACACCCCTCTGCCGAATCCAGAAATCACTGCAGACCTTGCAAGAGGAGAAATCCTGGCCTGGAAAACGTGGGCTAGTTTGGGGGCAAAAATGAGGACAAGTTTTGGGGCTGAAACAGCGGACAAAGATATAAAAAGAAGTGGTTCTTTTCCCAGCTATACCAGAGTAGCTCTCTGTGTGATTTTGCATGAGTCACTTTAAGGTTTTGCACCTTAATTTCTTCAAAAAAGGAGAGGGTGGTACTCCCCATTCTTGTGCTACAGTCTAAGGCACCGGTGGGGAATCGGGCGCTCGAATCTCAGCGTATTCACAGACTGTCTCTAGCTCTGCCTGCAGCACTTCTCACAGGACACCTACACCTCCCAGCCCAGGGAAGCCTCCCACGTCCCGCTTAATATAAAGCTCTGATTTGAAAATGTCACAGAGAAAAGGCAGCGACACCTCCCATTTCATCCTGTTATGAAGCTTAGTTCATTACACCTGGAACAGGGCTTTACTGGGATGAACTCTGTGGCTACTGTCCCATCCCTCTCACCATCCTTATCACAGCGCTGACCGTGCTCTCTGGCTTGGAGAGGTATTGGTTGTGTTGTAAACCCAGTTTGGGTAATCTGGTTATAAACTAACTTACCCACCTGAGCTATTGCGCTTGTCCCTCTTCCCTGCACTCCCTCAGTCACACTGGGATTAGTCTTTGCAATTATTGGAGCAACAAAAAAAATAAACCAAAACCAAGTAAAACTGGAATAAATCACGCAGTCTTAGAGGAAAGAAGAGCCTGCATCTGATCTGCCACATCTCCGGCCCACAGTGCCATTCCCCTCCTCCGGCTGCCCACCTACTCAGGCTCCTGGAAGCTGGTGCCCACGGAGCACCAGGCGTGAGAGAACAAAAACAAACAGCAAAAGAAAGTTTGAAACTTTCAGCAAGAAGCAGAAACCAGCTGTCTTGTGCCTCCTGGGCTACCGGGATATCATGTGCCAAAGAGAAGAGGCTTCTCGCGCTTACTCGTGCTTCCCTGCGAGCTTCATGATGGGGTGACCCATGGGATCACTCAGGGCTGTTCCAGCTCTGGGCAAGCACAGAACCATAACTTTCGCAGCAAAGTTGTGTTGCTGCAGTGAAGATATTAATTAATAGAAACAATTTGCATAAGATTGGACAGACTTAGCTAACAATAAAGTCAGATATGTTTGCTCCTAATTCCTTGATTTATTCACTGAATTAAATTTTGCCAAGGAAGTAGCACTGTCTTGCTCTATTTTTATTTTTTTTGTTAAGAATATGGAAGAAAAGGTACGAATTATATGAGAACTCATTTGCTTTGGGACAGAATAGCCCTTTGAAATCCCTTCCAAGCCTATTTTTATGTGTGTTTCTGAAGCAATTGATTTGAGGTTTTTTAACATTGCCTTTTTTTTTTTTTTTAAAAATAATTATGAGGCATATGAAAACCTTTTATATTCTTTAAATACAAAAGCGCTTCATCCCTGTGTCATAAGGCGTGAATATGGGCATTATTAGTAAAGCTGAAGACAAGCCAGAGGCTGCAGAGCAGGTACTCACCACCATCCATGGTCTTGTTTCAAGCAGAGATGAAGTCACAAGGTTAGCCAGAGCATCGTACGTTCCAGCGCAGCCTCGACGCGCCGCAGCTCCTGCCAGAGACCCTCCTTGGGAAACTCTCTCTTTTATACTTCCTGCCCCTCTGCAAGAAGCTCATGACGCGCCCCGGCGTTGCTGACATTTAGTAGACCCTCCTCCTCCTCCTCCTCATGCTTCCACCAACACAGGAGAGTTGTGCTGTGCCACGCTGCCGTCAGGCACTCGGGTTGTTCGGTGCTTCCTCAGCGCGGGCAGCTGAGGGCCGCTCACACGCACTTTGTGCAGAGACTCAGTAAAATGAAGTGGGTTTTGCTTTTGCACTGACACACGAGGAATTGTCGGAGGTGAAGGGACAAGAGGAGAGAGTCTCCTTTCTTGTTGCCTCTCCGCTCCGCAGCAGATCCTGCTTCATCTGCCAGAGCATCCACCAGAACCTGGTGCTGTAGGCAAGAGGGAGGATCCCCATCTCCTCTGCCAGACCCTTTCTGGGGAAGGTGTTCAACTACCACATGAAAAACCTCAGTGGGCAGGACTGCCAGGGGCCGGCATCCCTTCGCCCTGCTCCCACATGCTCGCAGCATCCTCTCTAGATTATCAGCAGCTCAAGTGAGTAAATGGACTTCCCCCCCCCTCTTTCTGCTTTTGGGTGTTTTTGTGTTACCGTCTGCTGAGTATCAGCATGCACCATCTTCCTCAAAAGATTTTGCGCTTCTGCGGTCCCACGCCTTCCCCACCGTCACGTTACTGCAGAAGTTTCAACCCTCTGGAGGTAGCCCTGGGAGGACCTGCAGCACTGTCAGCTCTGGTCCCTGCCTTGACAGGCAGTCACTTCATCCGATCCTGTTCCTCCATGGATCAGCTTCATCACAAATCAGTGGCTTTTGTTTTGTGTCTGTCCAAGGTGGACTCCTCTAACAGGCAGAAACATCACCAGCTCCTCATGAACTCACTTTCCTTCCCAGGTGACTCAAAATACTGGGTTTGGCTTCTTGTCCTCTGCATCTTCCTACAATGTGTCAGTGCTGTTACTGCAGCCGGGACAGATGGAAAAATGAAGCCTCACAGGATGAATCCTGGAGCTTACAACCCCTAACCAGTTCAGAAGCCCCTGGCGCCGTGGGCTGATGCTGGGGTTATGCTGCAGGTCACCTGCCCGGGGCTGGAGAAGGAGAAAGCTCAGGGTGGACCCAAAGGGGCCAGTTCACTGAGCAGGAAACTTCCAAGAGCAGCCAGAGAGACCAGTCTCCTGGAAGAGAGAGAACACAACGCGGGCAATGTTTATGTGGCTGGAAGACACCGAAAAAGGCACTATTCTGCTTCAGCAACTTGAAATAAAGGAAAACCTATGCTACCTATGTTGCATTTAGGCTAATTTACAGTTAATATATTCACTCTGCATCAGAAATAATTGTGTCATTAAATAGTTATTATAAAAGGCATCTGTGCCAGGCAGCCACTGTCTGGCTCTCGTGAATCACTGTCCTTTGCAGGGTAATCTGGTCAGTGTCTGAATTACCTGACCATTATATGGCAGATGTATTACAAGGAGCAGGTAGGTTGTGTTAAATGAGTTGATGAGTTACATCAACACCAGCACCTCAGTCCTGCTGCTCATATAACCGACTGTCAGAGACAGAATCCAGCTCACTGCAAGTGCCTTCAGCCAGCATCCAGGCAAAAAGCATCTTGTGTGCTCTTCCTAAACGTTAAACTGCTATGACCAGTGAATGTTTGGTAGTCTGTGGCTCTTGGGAGGAGTAAACACTTTTCACTGCTGGGGCAAGCTGATTTGTTTCCCTGTAGCATAGTTTAGCACTGGAATATCTGAAGATTCTGTGTTGTTAAAAAAACCAACATCACAGTGGGGTGTTTTTATTTAAATTATTTTAAGGTAATGTAATGGCTAACAACAGCCAAAACAGGACTTCAGTAGAATTTGAGTACGTATAACAGCCTGATCCTAAAACTACTGATGACTTGCTGCCTTGCCTTTAAAGTCAACTGCTTCAACGTGCAGCCAAATGTTTCACTCCCTACCTCTCTCAAGACCAAAATAAATACAGCTGGAGTCAAGGATCCTGTGGATGGCCTCAGATCCCATGTAAACACCCATCCACAGTTTCAGACCCTCCTTAGGCATTGTGCCAGCTCAGCTGTTGCTTAAAAACCTGCTCAGCGTTTCCCTCGGTAGGGCAGTGCACCGATGTCCTGATCCCATTCTGGGGTGCTTAATGTGCAGGATGCTGGATCCCCACATCCTCACCCAAAGTCAGGGGCTTGAAGACTATCAGCACTTTTATCTGGCCTCACAGAAGGTGACCTGCACTTTCCTTAGCACTCTCTACGCACACGTAGGTGATCTTTAAGGTCTCTTCCAACTCTAACCACTCTATGATTCTATGATCGCTGGCTTTTCAGCACACTCGCTTTTGACTTATCTCGGTAGGCAGGTGCAGTTCACATCTCTGCGACTCTATTTATTGCTCTATTTTCCTTTTGTTCATCAATTATCCAAGCAGGTACGCTGCCTTTGAGAGTTTTATCTTTTAACCACTTCCACCAAGAAGGAGTAGAGATGAAAGGCTTCTCTCAGGTACAGGCAGAATACTTAGAAATGGTGGGTGTAAAGCCTTTAAACGTAGTCGCAGTGCTGTCTGTGGGAGCGGTGGGTATGTAGCGATGGGGACGATCGCCTAGATGTGCTCTGTGCTCGCACCGCTCCCAGGGAGACGGGAAGAGGCTGTAAGGCAGCGTCGCGGCGAATCCATCCCCAGATCTGTGGTGGCTGACGCCAAAGACAACGAGAGAAAGGCAGCAGGCAGAAGGTTTGCAGTTTGTTTCCTGCACATACTCCCAGGCTTTAACTTCAAAGTTTTGGTCCATGCCAAGTTCCGTGTTGTCAGAGCCAATTCAAGTACATTGTTTTCCTTAAAAAAAGATGGGAATATTTTAAAATAAACAATTTACTATGTCTTTATGACACTGAATCTTCTCGTACAGTCATGTTTTGTACCTAGGGAGTTCTCAAAACATTTATTAAAGCTTTGCTTAATTTGATTGTGTATATTTGCAGCCTATTTCATGCCTTAGTGATTCTGTCTCTTTGACATATTGCCTTTAACACGTGCCCCGTGAGCTGTCTTTCACAAAAATGTGGTCCTGCATGAACAAACATAGCGCCCTTCTCAACGGTGCCAGGCCTGAGCTGTGCCCAAGAGAGCCACGCTGTGCTGTTTGCTCACTAGAACACATTTCTTACCCTAAAGATAAATTAATTATAAAAAAAAATCAAGTTACCAGGTATTTTCAGTGTTATCTTAGATTCTAGGTTACTCTGCTCACCTTCACTGCAAGAGGAGTGGAAATCAGTGATTAAAATTTGTTGCCCAGGTTGCAGAACTAGAGCTGGATGGCAGTTGTTCATCAATATGACTGCTCAGAAGAAAATGCAGTTCCTAATAAATTCCACAGGAAGTTAGCTGAGAAAGAAAGATTTCAGTTCAGGTTGGTTCCGCTTGAACTGAAACATTGAATTTGCTGAACTGATTTGAGACATGTAATGGTGACTTAATCTGACATAAAATTGCAACTCATTCAGCAATGAAATATCTCATGGGAATTAATTTCCTCTATTTCCCATCTATGTCCTGTGTGTTAAATCGGACTTCTCGCAGTCTCTCCTTCAACTAAGGCACGCGGGCATCCCGAGATGGGAAGGATCCCAGTGCCTCTCGGGAGATGTGCCTGCCTGGCACGTGCAGGCTGGATGATCTTAGAAAGCAGAACCCGTAAGGCTCTACCGCAATTCAGCAAGGTGTAATTCATTCCGAGAAAAGCACAACACAAGATGTTTTTACCTCCTGAATTCAAAGCCTGCCTGTATTTTCCACTGATTTGGCTTTAAGTGAATTGAGATGGAAACAGATTTTGAAAGATCTCTTTCTCAGCAGGTGGAG
Source organism: Burhinus oedicnemus (assembly GCA_008921705.1). NCBI lineage: Eukaryota > Metazoa > Chordata > Aves > Charadriiformes > Burhinidae > Burhinus > Burhinus oedicnemus. The sequence continues at coordinate 5,602,312 of VFFE01008899.1, read as the reverse complement.
AGTCCCTGCAGCTGCAACCAGCTCTGCCCGTGGCTGCACAAGAGCCCCCCGCGCCGCGTCAGGATCGGCTCGCACGGCGCTGAGCGAGCGGCACGAGCAGTTCCAGGTGGGCAAACTGACATTGCTGCAGTCCGGCTTCAGGCTGAGCCCTGAGCGAGGTTTTGCATACAAGTAACAGCATCGCAGTTCAAATCCAGGTATCGCAGGTCCCTTGCAAAGTGCTGACCTGTCCTTCTCTCCCCTGCACCCTGCCGCCCGACCAGACAGCACAGGGCGCCACAGGGAACCGGGAAGGGTTTCTCCCCTTCGCTGTAGGAAGCCAGGGTCGCCCAGAGAGACGCATTGGTGAGTTAAGGGTGCACCTGACTCAACTGCCCACTTCCCAGTCACGTCCCTTCTCTTACGTCAAGGAGGGACCCTGACGTCCCCTCTGCTCTTCTGCTCTGCCTGGCAATGCTGAACCAGGACACTTGGGATCTCCCACCTCCAGTTTTGCCTCCTGCCCAAACACCCCTTGGCTCTCGAGCTACTGAGCTGGCATTTGGGAGGCGTGCAGGGAAAGGTCCTGTCTTGAAGTCAGTAGGTTTACTTGCGCAGGGCTTTGACACAGTCATTTGTCAAGCAAACAAAATAGCAGAAGTAAAATTGTGAGTAAATTCCTGACATTAAGAGCAGTACCCAGCTGGGATTCTCACCGAGAGGAGTTCTTAGAGCGGTTCTAGGGGATGCCCTGAAAAAATCTCATGATTGTGATCTCACCGTGAGGTTATTAAAAGATCCTTATCCTCCCAACAGAGGAAGTAATCTGCGCAGCAGGCAGGCTCTATCAGGGCTGGCAGTTGCCCATGGTCAGCCACAGGAGGGAAGGACACACGCTTGGTGTCACTGGGAATTCACCCTCTTCATGCCTGCGTCATATCAGGGGTGATGGCCTTTCTCTCCAGTTCTTTTTTGGAGAAAAAAACCCAGTTTTAGCAGATTGGCATCTGCTCTGCCCTAAAGCAGCTTCCTCAATCTGCAGTCCAGGAATTGAGCTGTGACGAGGGACATGTCCCCAGGGACGCAAGTGGGGAGAGGTCGGGGTGGCAGAAACACAGACGCTCTGCTTGGCACCGCTGAGGTGTGGAGGATGAGCCGGGTAGTCGGGCAGTGATGCATGTGCTGCTGGTTCCTCCGTCCCCTCGGCCCCCCGGGGCAGCGCTGGCCGCCTGCGAGATCTGCTCCCACACCGCCAGGTCCTTGTATACGGAGGGGCCTGTGAAGAACAAACGGATCCCTTCTGGCCTGAACTAACATGAAAAATACAATGGTCACCCCAGAATGACAGGTGGGGAAGGGAAAGGAGATAAAAAATATGAAGAAAAACTCCTGGGATGTTATAGGAACTGTGCTGGGCAGGGTGCATGGCCGCTGGTTTTGTCTAGGGAGGGTTTTGAAGCCTTCCCTGCACTTCGTTCCCACACAGGTGGGCAAACTGCGGGAAGTTCCCAGATATCAAACAAGATATCGAACACTAGGGAGCAATGAATTGGTTAGGGACAGAAAGAGATAGCATTATGTCTCCTAAAAGAATTGAGGGTTAGAGTGTCTGCTGACCACACACAAAGCATCCTTCCTGTGAGCCTACGTTGTGGTATGCGAAAGGTGTAAGGTTTAACACCGGTCCCCTGCCGTCTTTGAACCAAGGCTGGGTACAGAAACAAGGAATAATCCCATCAGTGGTTTCTCCAAGAGCTCATCCAGTCCTCTCTGTCACAGATCTGGCATTCTTCATCTCTGGGCTTAAAATAATAATAATAATAATAAAATAAATTATATTGTGATTTTTCACTCAGTTTCTGTTGTTACTGTCACCCTTTCTGGTTTGGTTTCCCCTGTGCCCTGCCCCAGAATTGGTGCCAGGGTTAAAATGGCTTTTTCTTGCCTTTTTAATAGAATTGAGTGGAAAAAAAAGCAAATTGAAACTAGCTGTTTACAGAAATTGTAGACTTTTATAAGTCACAAGTGAAGCTGAACGTGATAATTTACAACAAAATAAGACACCAGCCCGATAACTGCAAAACCACTTCAAAAAAAACCCCTTGAAGACCGTGAAAAAAAAAGCGTCAAAGCGAAAGAAGGGAACTGAGAACAAAAACAGTGAGACACAGACCTAAGGCAGAGCAGGATCTGTGCTTTCAGGCCGATAGTCTTGTGGCTGGTCTCCACTTGGTTATCAGCACAAATCCCGCTGGGGAGAGATCTGCAGGAATCACTGTCAATAATACTCTGCGTACATAGGGGAGACTTCAAATCCAGGCACGGAAGCACTTGATGAAGCATCCAGCCCCTGGAGCGAGTGTTGCAGACCCCTTCAAGGCACAAGCAGTTACGGCTGCAGTCGGTCGGGGAGGAGACCGGGACTGGGTGCGTGCGTGCCCGGGAGAACGGGGCGCAATTACAGCTCCCTTCGTCTGGCTAACTTCATTAAACACCACGCTTCTGCCGTGCAGCAATTGCAATTTATATCTAAGGTGCCTAGCGAGCTAAAGCGGATTTCTAGCCTCTGCTGGAGTTGTACCAGCATCTGTTGCAGCACCCACGCCTGCATTTCTCTGTCTGGGTGGGCAGTAGGAGTCGCTGGGAACAGGCAGCAGAGCCAAGGTTTGAACCCAGAATCCCCCGCTCTCCATCTGTAACGGTGAGAAGAACTGTTCCTGAGAGCGGTGGCACATTGGACACCACCTCCCCTGTCCCCTTTCCCGACGGGAAGCGGTTCAGCAGAAGTAGTGCTGTGTGTGTTATGCAAGTACTGAACTAAAGACGTGGAGCCTTGTAGCCAGTTCAGCGGAGAAGCGACCACGAGGCAGCGGTGACAGGCTGAAGACAGCTTCGGCTCAAGGTGAGATCCAAGACAACAGCAAAAACCACATTCTAGCTCACAGCAGGTTCATGTGGGAGCACACAACCTGCAAACTGCTCTCTTCAGTCCGGTGCAGCCTCGTGCATCGCAGTGCAGCAGGGTACCAGGGGCAGGTACCGAAGCCAGGTGACTGCAGGGAGCTCTGCCTGCTGCCACGAGGTGCTGCGGGTCGCCCGCATGCGGCAGCTCTCTCGCGGTGACATCCGAGGAGGACCCAGCTCTGCAGGTTTTAATGCAGCCCAGCTAAGAGGCAGCAAACCCGGACTGTTTGTGCTAACTATTGCACCCACACGTTGCGCCTCCACAGCACCGCTCCAGCCAAAACGCTGGTGCCTCCGTGTTACTGTCCCATAAAATCATGCAGAGGAGATAGTTTGTGGTACAAAACATTGATAATAAATGAAAGTTATTTAACATTTGCAGTCAAAAATCCCAGAAACAGTTACTAACAAACTTTGCACTCTGGATTAAATTTTTTTTCCCCTTAAGTGTACAAGGATATACTGATAAATTAACGTGCACGAACTAAAGTGGATTAGTTAAACTGCATTAAGCCCACACAAAGACAATCTTACTCAGAATTAACGTGATCTTAATTCAATTTAGCTTCATTCACATTGAAAGCTAAATTAGTGTAACTATAAATTACCCTTATTGACTAATTGAATCAACTGTGGCAGGGTTACTGAGCAGGGTCACGTCAAGTTATCCAGGAGCAGAGTGGGAATTACAGCCCTTTGCCGGGGAAGCAAGTCCCGGCTGCGGGAAGAGACGTGTCGGGTGCCACGGGGCAGAGCGCTGGGCTGCCAGCGCTTAGCGCAGCTTTTCCTGCGACCCGCCCGGCCAAACCGCTGCCGGTGCAAAAGCAGGTTTGCGCTCTTCTCTTTGGTCACGTTTATCCAAGAGCAACTTAAACATAAAATCTAGGGCTGGTATTTGAATTTCTGCTGTTTGTGCAGGGATGCGCATTCCAAATGGTTCCATCTTGTGGACAAGATGTGGAGAGACCCAAACCACCGCCCAGCAGTGCTTTCATGCTGGAAGCCCGAGCCTTCCGCTCGGCACGTACCACCTGCAGCTTCACCTGCGCTCCAGCGAAGCGCTCCTCTCCGCTCCCTGACGAGGTGTCTTGTCTATAAACAACCTTTCCCCCGTGCCTCTGTGCGCGGGATTCATCCAAGGGATCCTTTTGTCGCAGGTGAAGCATTTCTCGCTACGGCTCTTTCTTGTTAGAAAGTTGGAAAAAGAAAAGGAAGGAGACAGATTCCAAGTTCCTTTTAATGGCTTTAATTTCTATTTGCCATAATCTATGTGAAGCTAGAAACCCATAACCGCCGCTCACAGCTGTGAAGAGACGTGCAAGTGGGGCAGTCTGCAGGTGCTGCCCGGGGCGTTGGTGCGGCCGCAGCCCGGCACGGTGGGGCACTTACGTCCACAGGTGGTGGAGCTTGGAGCCCTGCTCACGGGCATACAAAACGTGTGCTGCAGCGAATACTGCGGCTGCTGGCTGGCTCCGACTAAGTATTAGAGAAAAAAAGAGTAAGAACTACCAGCACTTCGGAGCCAAGGGTACCCCCGGGTATTTCTTCTCCTCTCCAGGCAGGAGGTTGAGAGACGCCTGGTGGCAGCGCTTGTCCCAGCCCGTGCACCTCTGCGAGCACGTCACCGGCACCAACTCTCATCTTGAATCCGTGACGAGGAGTATTTTTCTCGACATTCCAGCAGTCAGGACTGCTGGGAACACTTGTCAGTGAAAAGGCTGGAAGGAGAGGTACGCGAAGGAGCAGAGCGAAGGCAGCGCAGTTTTAACAGCCCTGGGTCAGCGCAAGGCTGTCAGACTGATGGCCAGGCTGAGGCATCTTCTTCAATTTTGATTAATTGAGTAAAAAAAAAAACCCAAATAGTTTTGCATTGGGTTGGGGGTTTTTTTGGTTGGGTTTTTTTTTTTGTTTTTTTTTTTTTTTTTTAAATAAAAAGCAAAGCCTGCCTAGCTGGGGGTTTAGGACAAAACCTGAGAGGAAGACAAGGAGACAGGAACCACCACAGACTGCTGGAGACAGGGCAGGCACAGAACCCGCCCTGCCGGCGGAGCACTTCAGCTGGTGAGAGAGCCCATGAGGGGACAGATGAGAGCCCTCATCAAAGACCAGCTTCGAACTGAGCAGAGAGAGGGGCTGAACCCCGCTCCCCATCGCCCAGGAGCACATTCTGCGCGTCGCACATCCTCCCCCTTCCCGGCGTTCTCGCCCCCGGCTGCGCTTCCCTCGCAGGGCTCGAGGGCGGCTCCACCTCCCTGTCCCCAGGGGCCACGGGCTCTTCCCAGCTCCGCTCCGACCTGCTGCGCTTCGAGAGGCAGCTCATGTTTCCTCACGTACAGCGGGCTGCCCTGGCCTCCCCTCTGTGCCAGGGTTTGGTTTTACTTTGATATTTTATCCCTCTAAAGCTCCATTAATCTGTCTCATTTCTTTCTATCCTAGGGATAATCCTTTCTGTAAGCACAGCTTCTCCAGTCAAACTCCTCATTTTGCTTGAAGCGGATCGGCTTTGCAAGACCATCCCGTGTGATGCACAGGTGATTTTTATTTTTTTAACCCCTTGCTTAGTTTCTCCAGAAGCTTTTTTTTTTTCCTCCTGAAGTTTAGCTGCTGCACAAACACGAGACGTTGTCTTTCACGGGGAGCTAACCTCGGTCAGGGCTGTAGGTTGGTGCCTTGAACAGGTATTTAGGTGCGTAAAGCTCCTGAGAGGCCGAGTCCCCTGGGTTTTGCCGGGAGGGGAGCACTTCGCCTGTGGAATTGCTTTTGAACGGTCCCACAAGGTGCCTAGTTCGTATTTTAACATCTAAACACCTTTCAGTATTTACCCTTTGGAGCCTGCTGCATGTACCTGGTATTGTATTTCAGTTTTGTAGGTCAGAAGGTTTGGGGGGTGTGTGATAAAATCTGATAATTACATTAATGCAAAAAAAAAAAAATCCAAAAAGCCTTAAAAGCAATTTTTTTAACCCAGGCGTCTTAATAACTTTCACTAAGTATATTTTTGTGGTGAGATAAAAGCATATTTTTGAGAACTACCCAATACAGAAGAGAACCTTTTACCTGCAGAACAAACCAAAGAGCAGAGCCGTGGTGATGTCAGAGGTCACAAAGCATGAGTCAGACGCTCAGAAAAAGCCTGTTTTTTCTCCTGAAGAGAAAAACAAACCAAAGAAAACAACTCCCTCGCCATGATGCAATGCTTCAGCTCTGCCTCTTCATTTCCTTGGCAGTCCCCGGTGGGTGTGAAAGACCCGCCAGCTCTCGGCACCCCGTGGGAGATGGTCAGCCCCCCCGAGGGGAGCCCAGCCTGTCCCCAGCAGCACCGGCACCCTCGGTGGTCCCACACCGTCCCAGCCAGCACCCACACCTACCCCCGGGAGGAGCCAGGGGACACTGAGCACGGCTGGAGGAAGAAGGAGCCCCAGGGGTCCAGGAGCTTGCACCCACTCACCAAGCAAAGCACGCAGGAACCAGGGGAAGCAGACCACTAACTCCAGTGGGCCCAACAGCAAAGGCACAACACGCTGGTGGGCTTTATCTGCCCCATCTTCCTCGTGGGAGGGTTTCAGGTCCTGCTGAGGACCTGCAGGTGGGTGTGCTGGCTCACCAGCGAGCTGCTCTCCGTGAGAGGCAGTTGGTGGATCGCCAGCTGGAGGTGGCAAGCAGGCACCAGGCTCCTGGGAGCTGGTTCCAGCGGCAGCCGGAGGAGCGGTGGGGCTGGGGAAGGGCTGTTGCAGGGGGACGGCGAAGGAGCCGGGTTTCTGGCGAGGCCAGTCCCTCGAGAAGGTCCCTCTCCTGCACTTGGTCCCTGACGCTCATGTCCCTTGTGGGCACCTCCGCCAGGCGCTCGGGGTTGGTCAGTGTTCAAATGCTGCCCGTGGGGAATTTGTTCAGGAGGTTTTCATGTGCTTGGAGAAGTTATTTTACCCTTGAAGATGACACCTACTCATTCGGGTCCACACCCGTAACTGCAACACACCCTGTCTTTGCCAATAATTACTGTTATTTACATACACCTTGAGAAGCTGTAGCCGATGAAAAGCACAAACGGCCTTCAAAACCCCAGGCTGTTGCACAGATAAAAGCTGTTGCACAACAGGCGTTTGCGGCACCGAGATGCGGAGTCTCCTCCCGCACCAGCCGGTGCCACCCCAGCCCCTTTGTGGCCGGGCCCCCAGCCCAGGCAGCAGCGGGTAGCGTTTAAGAAATCAAAGCTTTACGTTGGCAGCAGCAGTCATGCCAGAAAATGGTTTCTTAGAAGAGCAAAATGCAGTAAATAAATCTTTGGATGTGTAGCTGAAGAGGTAAAGCAATTTGTGTATAACCAAAATGGTTTGTTGAAGGGAGCTCAGCTGGCGGCCGCAGCACTGCCGTTAGTTTCTGCACGATCTGGAGCACGGGCAGGTCCCGGGGGGAATTAAGGGAATAAACCAAACAGGAGCGAGGGATCCCATTTGTTCTTTTAAATCTGAATTACCTTCCTGAAAGTGCAACATGGTGACTTCAACTTGAAACGTAAGGGCAACGGCCGTGTCTTTTTGTGGGATTCTGTAGTTGGAATAATGTGATTTTAACAAAGAACTCACAAGTTCAACACAAGGGCTACTGGTTTCTCGGTTAAAGTCAGTCACACTGTGGCCTCTGCAAACAGGTTGGTTGTCTTTGAGCAGCCGAACAGGCTGAAATTAAAGGAAAATAAATCCATTCAGTCTTGGCTGGGGTTGTTGCATGAATGTGAAGGGGCCAGACCCCGTTGGGGACTAACGAGCACACGGGGGTTTAGGGGTGAGTCTGGGCTGTAGTGGAAGAGAACAGGAGGCTGCATGCTTGCCAGGCGTCCACGACACGGGTTATTCTGCCGTCCGAGTGAAATACTTGTGTAGCTCGGGGAGAGGGTTTAGCACAAGTGGTAACTCTCTGTGAAGGGCAGGCTGTGCAGTCGTCTCTAAGTTTTGCCTTCAGTTTTGAAAATCTGAAAGCGTGAAATTACTGGCAAGAATCGCCTTATTCCATGAAACACGTACGTATCCGGTGTCTGCTTAATCACTTTCTTTCGTACCCAAAGCGAGAGAGTGTCTAGCTGAAGGTACGTGCATATCTGAATTTTCACACATTATATTTCAGCCAGCATCTGTTATTTTTGGTGATGTGCGTTTCCTCAGACTAATGAGTTAGTGGAACAAATAACCCTCCTCTCTTAATTACTAACTTTTTGGCAGAGTTAATCATGAAATGTAAACCCCAAATGGGTCACTAGGTAACTCCCCCCTTCTTCTAAGTGCCTCAAGATGTATTTTTCTAAAAGCAGTCCTTTTAATTGCTGGAAACTCCTAAAATGCAATTTGACCAGTACAACTGCAAGTGCTAAGCATAATGGTAAGAACAACTTGCCTGCTCCTCCGAGAAGCTGGAATTTTGAATTTAAATTTAATTTTTAGACAGGTTTTAGGTTGTAAAACCCAAATTAAGCAGCAGTCATAGTTTCTGTTTCCTTATAGGAGGGTTCTTTTTGTGTCCACCTTTGTCAAAAACCGCCTTACTATCAGAAGTCCTACTTTTCCTTAAAAGATGAAGAAATTACAAGCCTTCCCCCGCACGTAACTCCTCGTGTGACAGTGCTCACTAGAGGAAGACTTCCATCAGGGATTTCCCTTCCTCATTGCCATTGTGTTTTGCAATAATCTTTTCTGCAGCGGTCGCTGGTGGCTCAAAGCGACGGCACGTTGGCAGATGTGGGCGAGCTGTAACCGCCATCCAAGGAACTGGTTTGACCCTTCACATCTGCTTCTCGGTCAGCACCTGGACGGGCACCTTCAGATGGGTCCCCGGGGAACGCGGGTACGGGGCAGAGCCTGGCACATCCCTCTGGGGCCATTACTCGTCATAGCTGCAGTAAGGATTTCAATTGCTTCTCTGGAATCACACTGAATTACACTATTTCATCGAAGAACGAGCACACTCCAAGAACTATGGCAGCACTTGAACGAGGAGCTTCCACTCGGCAGCAACTGCCGGAAGGTTTGCCGGTCTTGGAGCATGAAACAAAATTGTAAACTACGAGGCAGGGACTCTGAAGAAGCTATTTAATACGTGTACAGGACAGCACTGAGTTATGTGCTGTGTATACAAGACAGTGTCCGATTTAATAACCTCTTCCAAGCAGAAATAAAGGCCCAGATCAGCTCAGGAAATCCTGTGAGCTCCGGGAGAACGCACAGCAGTTCAGCAGCAACTGGCGTCAGACACAGAGTATTTGCACCACAATTGCGTCTTCCTCTTCGCATCTTGCAAGTATGAGACTGTAAATTGGTGCCTCCCAGCCCTTCAGGTAGGAAGTGTTACTTGGTTTAAAGTAACATGAAAATTATTTCTGATAGTTTGGAGGGAAGTGGTTAAAAGCGTGCAGGCAAAGAGATTACGAGTTCACTAATACTTGTATTATTTCCTCGACAATTTCTCCCATTCATTGGCTTTTAAAGCCAACAGCCATCACCAGAGATCCCTCTGGACACAGCCAGCATTTAAACAAAGCCTGGAGCAACTCAGGAGTTTTTACTTTGCTTTTCAAAGTGCTTTTGCAGCGTAACTTTTTGTACATAGTATATTTCAGTAATGAATTCCCTGGTTTTATTGTCCTTTGCGCTTAAGATGGAGAAGGGCTGATGAAAGCCCTAAATCAAATACAGGCATTACCTTAAAAGACAAGAACCAGACCACTGTAAGTTTAAAAAAACCAAACATGTTGGATTTTATTATTTTTAGACTATTTAAAAAAAAAGACCAAAAGGATTTAAAAACATTACCATCTGATATACCCACTATTCCATAAAAACATACCAGTTATTGAAGCATATGCATCATGTGTTCTCTTAAGAGTTGTAAAGTCATGAAACGGCTTGTATCTGCTGTTGCAATTACATGTATTTTTTTTTTTCAGTAGGGCTTCTGCTTATATAGGGCAAAATATGGCATTTTCAGTACATTGCTAGTTTCCAGAGGTTTTGAAAGCTCATGGCAAGCAAAACTACCCTTTTTTAGCATTTGTGCCATATTACTGACAGTCTGCTCAGAGAACATGTATGTGTTTAAATGCTCTACTGCTCTGAACTTTGCCGTATCTCCAGCTGAGGTCACACCAGGATATCTTAGTAGCAAGTAAAGGAATTAATTGGTAAAGAAAAGCAAAAACTGTTGTTAAAAATGATCCTGCATCCCAGCAAAATCCCCTAAGATATGTCGTTTACTTCAAGGTGACTACGATCAGTGCCTTGGAAGTGGCTCTCCTGAAATGTTGCATACAGGACACAAGCAAGTTTCCATCCCTGTAGAACAGCTACTCTGTAAAAGACAACAAAGATCACACCAACAAAACCCTAAGACCAAGCCTTTCAGCCTTATTTAGGAGCACTACTTGCGAGTACGGAAAGCTTTCTTTAAAAGCAAAGAACTGGGCAACTGCAGTAGACATCCTCGCCGGCAAGAACTGAAGCAGCGGTGGGAACACACGCTAGGCTGCTGGGAGTTTTGGTTTGGTTTTGTTAGATGAAGGAAATGCTCCAGGTTATACCCAGTACAGGCATCATGTCTCTGCTTAACACTAATGTCAACGTTAGGATGCCTCAGGAACAGTCTAACCCCTCGAGAAAGCGAGTGCCATTAGCCACGTTTCTCAGCTGTGCTGCTTCGTCAGCCTCCGCCACCCCAGCGCTGCCTGGCTGCAACGCAGGGCTGCCCCAGCCAGGGCAGGAGGGCTGCAGCGGAGACACAATGCACATCTGCACCTCACCGCAGCCACAAATGAACAAAAGGGCCTTTGAGAAAGACTACCTTTCCCCCGTGGTCCCGTAACTAGAAGAAAGGGAGAAGCCCTGATTTCTAACATAAAAACCAAAACCAATGCAATCTTTCTAGGGAAGAAATCCCAAGCAATACTAAGTACCTCTCCATATTGTTAAGACACGAGGTTTTCTTTTCTGTCTGTCCCAAGACACCCTTTGCCCCTGTAGGCCCCTTTAAGTCACTGCACTGATAATCTGACATATTATGAAAACCCAGTATCATTTGGAGACAAGTGATACAGGCAAGGAAGATACAAAAGCCGTGTTAGCACATTTTGAAATCAAAACAGTACTTCATTAAAAAGAGACACATGAAATAAGTCAATATTTATTCTTTCTTCTCGCTATCCTCAGTGATAGGGTCTGCGGGAGGCTCTTCAACTGTTGCGCTATTGCTCTCTGACCCAGTGTTGCTGTCACTGGTCCCCTCCTCTGCAGTGCTGTCGACCCCTTCTTGGCCACTCTCCTTATCATCTGGGGTAGACGTTCCTTCTTCACCGTTCTGCTGGTTTTCTGTGCTCTCTTCTGGGTGAGGCTCTTCTGTAACAAGATATTTCTCAGTGTCATTTACATGCCAATACATTTATTTAGGTTATGCAATTAGAATTTCGAAACAAACGATCTGTAACAAATCCAAGTATTCCACAGCAGTTACTTCTGTCACTCAGAATGTGCAGTAACAGGCACAGCTCTGAAAGACCTCTCGGTGCTCAGTGGTCCTGCCAGTGTCCTGAAAGTCACCTGCAGCTGCCTGACCTGGAAAGTCTAGCCACGAGAAAGCAGTGTGCCTTGTTAAACCAGAAGCACTGGAATTCAAACTCCTTGGTCCCCTTTCCCTTACGCTCATGCTGTTACAGAATGACTCCCTGAGATCTTAGCCGCTGATATTCTTAAATACAGTATTTTCTAATGGCACTGCACAGAACACACAGAACACAAGAAAAGCCTGCAAATCAGTTTGTAAGAGCAGCATAGAAAGAAGTGCAGTTCCATCACCCTTGCCAGACGCTGCCACTGGGACAAGGAGACACTCTCAGGTGCTCCTAGCTAACCAATGTCTAAAAGGTGAGTTAGGTTTAGAAAGCAATTTTCTTTTCGCTTGGGTACCTTACACACAAAGCATGACACTGGGCTTTGCGGTATCTTAGCCTCTTCCCCTTTCAAAAAGGAGGAAATTAATGAGAAGAAAGCAAACACCTGTGCTCACCAAGATGAAGTTAACTATTCTAATTGTCATTCTTCTGAAGCCTTTTTTCCTACTAACAGCAAAAATACAAGGCACTCCTGGCTACGCTGAGCCTCCACACAGATACTTTAATGCTGATCCTTTGAGGATTCTGAAGCTGGTCTTCAAACGCAGTTACCTGTCTCCATTGGAGCACTCTCCTCTTCTTTCTTCTCCTCTATCTTGTTAGCTGCCTGTTCTTCCTCAGCTGCTATATTATTTTGACTGCGTTCAGCTTGCTCCGCTGCTTCTTTCTCCCTTTCCTCCTGCCTCTTGCGAGCCTGTTCCTCAGCTTGAGCAATTTCAGCTGCAATTTTTTCCATGTCCACTTCCACCTTCAAACTGCATAACTAGCAATTAAAAAAAAAGAACGCTCTTTCACTACCTGTTACACCGAATACAAGACATCAGTAAAACCCAATTATGAGTTCAATATTTCTACATGCAGCGTAATTCTTTTGATTTGGCAGTTTATATTAAAAGCTTCAGTAACTAGGGAGGGAGATACAAGCAAATTAACAACAACAAAAAAGGGGGTAAAGAAACAACCTAAACCTTGTTATTTTAATGCAGCCGAGGACAGAGCAGTATGTTCTCCACAGCGGCTTTAGGCCACCTTGCTTGAACTCAACCAGTCAAGCCTGAAGGCACTTCTAAACTGTACTGGCTGAATGTCACCACTAAAGGTCACTGAAGGAGCATGAAATAATACAAGTGCTGCGAGCTTTCTAACACCCCCACACTAGGACACTGCAGTCAGTCACGTAATTATACCTAACTGAATACAGAACTAAACAGAAGCAGGTAGAGCACTTGTACAAACGGGTAACTAGCAGACTCCTCAGAGTAAGCGGAGAAAAGTGGGAGTTGTACCCTTTTAAGCTCGTTGTTAAAGGATTCTGTGCTTTCCAAAAACTTCCTCTTCTTTTCCTGGTGACGCTCTTCAATTTGCAGAAGCTCAGCTTCTAGTTTGCGCTGGAAATGAAATAAACGGTAAGAAGCTTACTATGCAGTCATCTGAAGAACTGGACAAAGTTTACAGCTATGTACAAAGATATTTAGACCAGTATTTTAAAATATGCCCATATAATATATAAATGTCCTTATGCCTTCCTTGATCTAATACCCAATAGCTAAGAAGTTCATATTAAAAAGTAAGAACAATAAATAGGTCTATGCAGTCATTCAGGATTGGCTAGGCATATTGTAAATGAAAAACAGTATGTACTGGAGGTGAATCCTCCAGCACAAAATCTATGCATTATAGACCCCACAGGTATATGTACACCCCCCACCCCAATTACATTCTCTAATGCAGAAACACCACAATTCAAAGGAAAGAAGGAATACCACCCCCTCCACCCCCCAAATCTTCTTTTGTTAATTAAAAAAAGTAACAATTCTCTATCTAATTCTGATGTCTCCGTTTTCTTCACCTGCACACCCACTGACTATTCTGACAGGGTTCTTTTGTTAACGTGCATGTTTGGAAAATACAGGGATAAGCCCAGTCAAAGCTAGGTGAAACATGCAAGTGCGACCTCACTAGATTTCCTTGTATGCATTTAACTGTCAATGAAAAAATGTTCCAATAGGGAGGATTTACTGTAATAAAGAATCGTTACAAGCAAGACTATGTGTCATAAACGACCCGCAAGTCACAGCTCTACCAATGCCTACTAAACAGGTGGCTTACACTACATACAGAAGGGTTATGTATAATAATGAAGAGCTATGGAATTAATACTTAAGATATCCTGAAGAACAAAGTACAGTTCAATGTGATTCTCAATAACGAAAGAGCACAGAAGGTGAAGTCTCATGTCTTGCAGCTCCCAAGAAAACCCAGAGATTAGCTATTCGAGCGTACAGAACATTGACACCCAACAAGAACAGTCATGTAGATGATCAAATGATCCGAGACTTGGAGTACAGCCCAACACCATTATGTTTTAGCTGCCTTCATATCATTTATCTTTACCTGATGAACCATTAAAGATTGAACCTGGCGTTTAAGAACTTGCATTCTAGCTGTAGTGACAACAGAGCGGACATCGGGCACCACGCTTTCGCTCAGGATCTCACTGATAAGACGATGGTTTCTTTGGAAACGAGCTGTGGCTGTGTGCTTCATAGAAAATCCATCATCGTAATCTGAAACGAGAGTTTTAAGTGTAACTGCTTTAATTCCACAAAGTGAGTACCAGGTCTAATGACACTGCACCCACATTACCACTAATTAAAAACAAAATAAAAACCTTCACACCAGTTGCTGTCATGTCACAAAGTTCATACGAACAAATATAGAACATCAGGTAATCAGAAGAAAAGACAGTGTGAGGACAGAACACCATTTGCCCCGGCATAGCTATAACAGCTTTGATTTTACATGCATTTCCCACGTGTCTGAAATTTGGATTGACCTGGTTATTCACTGTGTTGCTTTCCACATTTCCAGAGCAAGAGGAACTACTAATACACCGAATAAAAAAACTCATTCCTGATTAATCATGTTACCAGAACAATATCCAGTGCAAAATACCAACGGGAGAGTGACTCCTCTATAAATAAGCTTTGCAGCACAGATCAAAAAGACTTACTTTTTTGAAGCACTGAGGAATGAAAGCATGAAACAGTGATACATGTTTACTCATCACTGAAATTCACAGTAATAAGAGTATTAAATTATTTGTTTATAGTAAACGCAGTTCTCTAAAGAACAGTGACCGCAAAGAAAAATACACTTCAGGAGAAAAAGTACACAAGCACGTAAGTCAAGTGCTGGTCTCCTTATAAGCTTCTTGCAGGGAAAAGAAATTCAAGGAAGCCCAACAGGAACTAAACTGTCTTGTTCAACATGCATCTACAGGATTAACTACAAAGATCTAAGAGTATGGGTTTTTTTGCTCTCCAATCAAATTAGAAGAGCTTGCAATTTATGACAAGATACTGAACTTTGACAAGTTTAATGTAGTTGCAGAATTCAACATGAACTACATCATTATAGATTGTACTAGGTACTCATTTTAGAAGTAAAATTAAGTTTGATGCTACAAAGCAGAACAAAATAACGTGTTTTTCTATATCTAGCAGCACTCAAAAGTTGCCAACCTATAGAAGACAGAAGTCTTCCTATTTTTTCTGTAGTTCTTCAAGGAAAGCAGGCAAAGCCTTTCAACATAATAAAAATGAAAACACAGTCTGCAGTTTTGGTATCAAGAACCTATCTACAAAACAGACTCAAAAAAATTCAAGTCAAACTAGTTAGAATTTAAAGCACGGTAATTAAATAGCATTAAGTATTGCTGAGGAAACAAACTTAGAAGAAACTTCTGTGAGTACAATTCATATTTAGTTGAGTACTAAAATCAATTAAGCAACAAACATGAATTATCTTCCAGAACAATGTCACATAGAAAAGTCCAGAAGTTGAATTTATTTTACATCAAGTCTTCCTAATGGATATTACTCTCCAACTATTCACAGAAGTCTCACAGAGAATGCTAACATATCATGCCAGAAAATATTACCAAAGATGATAACCAGTTTAATGAATTTGTCTCCTTTATTTCAAAGTGTTACGTTCAATTTCTCATTGAAGTATCTGACTAAATGAAGCAAAAAGAGAAAAACAGCGGGAAGACAATAGATTTGCAAGAGACAAAGAAGTATTAAGCAAGTTGGTCCCCTTAAAGTTGTGCCTTTGTCCTCTTAAGATTCCTTTTACGCTAAAAATTCTTGATCCTAGTGACGTGCAGGATCAGACAGAAGCAACGCTTCTGTCACAGAAGATAATGTGCTGTTTTGTCCTGGATGGAAACAGGTTCAGCTCAGGGCCTAGTGCAGCTGGTTCTGGCCGAGTTCACTTGGCCCAGGTAGCGCAGAACAGAATTTGAAGTCCCAAAATGCCACGACTGGAACACTAAATATATTGACATGAATTTTGCAGTTACCTCACACTGTGGAAAGTGCTATTTGCCATGAGCTTTATCTCAAGGGGATGCTTTTACAAGGGGGAAGAAAAAAAGGGTGTAACTGACAGTACATTTTTCACCCTCAGGTTTCAACAAGTATTTGGTCATGGATTTAAAATAGACATTAGGTTTATGAGTCTGAGTTTTCCCACTGGGTGGGGTGCATTTCCTTGCAGTCAAATAGACTTTCAGAATTTTCTCATCAATGTGTCAACAGCAAGGGTAACTTATTTCCTAAACAATCTCAAATGACAGTTGTTGAACACATTCAAAGTTCAGGTGCTCTTAATCATACCAGAAATCTGCCTGTCAGAATTATGTGCTTCTGGTAATAAAGCATGAAATTCCATTCAAGCTGGATTAAATCAGGCATCTAAGCCTTTTATAATGCATATGTTAAAGCCATTACAGAGCTTTAAGCAGACTTAGTTGTTTTGAACTATAAGCATTACTTCACACATAATTAAGGGCAGGAATAACTTTTGTGACTGGCTTGCCACCTTAGTTTTTGGAAACAAGACAGTGTCAGCTGTTAGCTGTATGAAATAAAACGCGGTAACGGAAATCAGTATTAAAGGTACCAAGATAGAAAGGAAGTCACGTTAAGCATTGTGAAAGCTGTACACTGGTATTTTTCCGTATCTGGCATCCGTTTATACTGTTGGTCCTGTAATGAGACTGTCTCACTGGACACGCATACAAATTCCTTTCTGCTTACCATCTGGATCTTCTGCTGGCTGTATGCTCATGTAAGGTTCACCCTTCTCCATGCGTGACTGCCTTTGTCGGCTTTCTTCTTCCAATGCAGCCTCAGCACGACTTTTTGCGTTGATGTAGGCAAGGTACGCAGGAGAGTTATGGTAGGCCTTCATGGACTCATTGTACTCTATCTGAAATGTGACCAATATTGTTTGATTGCACCATTGGACGATTTCAGACTTGACATAACTGTAGTCTGTGTAACAAATTGTAGTTATATAGACAAAGCTATTTTGAATCATCTTGCTGATACACAAATGACTATATTCTCTCAGTCTTTCTTTTTACTTTACAAATTGGAACTTCTTCCATAGTCATTCATGTTTTAAAAACACTAGCTGGGCTTTTAGGTATATTTCAGTTTTAATACCTGAGAAGTCTTGTTTTTTAAGATTTAAAAATCCAACATCTCAGAACAAGGCATTTATGATCAGACAAACTCTGGTAAGACAAAAAAAATGAGTTAAAATATTCTCAGTAATTCTCTGGAGTTCTAACTAGATCTTTGATTCTGATTTCTTCTCTTTCCTTATTCCAGTATGTCATGGAACAGTTTTCAAAATAACTTACGATTTTTCCGTTCTTTGATCCATCCCTGCACTGGGATGATACAGAATGCTGCAGCCAGACTACTGTCTCCTCCTGGTAGCAGGACTACACTGCTATTTTCACCGTCTTTGAAGTATTTTTCCCTTTGAATTGCTTTCTTTAATCTCAGTATTATAATTTGTCAAGTCTAGATTTTGTACAGTGATTTGAGATATTTCCAATGAAAAGTGAGATAAAATCTACAATATTGTTAAAGGTACCTCAATGTCTTGTTTTCTTTATGATTAGGACTGGAATCCTTCTACCTAGGCACTGTAAAAATATAAACAAGATGGCCCCTGCCCCAAGGAGCTTACAATCTAAACATCATTACCAAGTTAAAAAATAGAATTCTTTGATTTCCCCACCCCCACCCCCCAACTAAGAGTGTCCAGCTTCGCAGTACTTCTCTTATTGACTCGGAATAAAACCAGCTTGGATTTGACCAGGTTATACACAGCCTCAGATGCCTACCAGGTTTAAGCACAACACAGCAGCTGGAGAATTTGCCCTTTGTACCTCAGGATCGCAATAACAATCTTGTAAAGGTCCTAAGCACTTACCAACCTAGACACACGTGGTAGCTGTCATCCTGTGTCACCAAAACCAAACCACAAGAAAACCCTAAAAGTAGTAGCATTTTTCTGTTAAGGAACAAAACACTATTCCATAGCGTGGAGTTACACCAGATTACACCATGAAAACCAAACCCTACGTGACTGGAAGTCTTTTATGAACCCGTTCATGACAACAGCAGTAGTTGCAGAGCACCAGTTTTGAAAGAGGATTTTGGTGTTGAGACAATCTTTTCAATACTGATGTTGTACAATCAAATCCATTCATTAAACAGTTAAAATCGACACTCAATTATAAATACTTCATTTTGAATTAGGTCTAAAAACTGACCAGTCACAGTTGATGTACAGTTATTTAAAAAAAAAAAATCTAAAAGACGTGTCAGGACATACTTCCATTTAAGTTACATACAGGGGTCTCGTGAACGCCTCATACACCACTGCATGGGTAAGATGAATTTTTCTTCTCAGACCAGTTCCTAGAAGAATCAGCTGTAATAAACATCCCAGATTTCTTCCATTTACCTTTTCAGCTTCATATTCATTCAAATACTCTTGCTTCTCTTCATCAGTGAGATCTCGCCACATTCCTCCAATAATCTTGCCAATTTCCCATAACTTCAAATCAGGATTGGACGCCTTCACTTGGTCCCAGACCTTAACAGAAACAGCTGGAGCTTTACTAATGATATCTAAATACTTCCAAATTAAACATTTTATATTGTCATCTCAGTGTTCTTTCTGGAATCACCACGAAAAACAGGATTAAGTTAGGAATGAGCCTGGCTAAACTATCTCGATTATTTTCTGGGGCAGGAAGTCAGTAGGAAGCCATCTACTGAAATAGGCAATTGCTGATATGGCTTTGGTTTCATGAGAATATTGCCTTTAACCCTCTTAATTCTCTTCTTAAATGCACATCGCTGCATCTCTGGGAAAAAAAAATTGCTACTGAGTAAACACATCCAGCAGTAGATTATGATAAAGAGCACTGAGCTTTTCAGATCAGAATGTAACATTTCAAAATATTTTTCAGTCTTGCTGATCAATTTGAGTTCCAACAAGTTCTGACTCCACCAAAAAAGTTTCTAACTTTATAGGGAGGAAAAAAAAAAAAAAAAAA
>VFFE01008899.1:5495600-5583270 GCA_008921705.1 Burhinus oedicnemus | reverse complement strand
TTTTTTTTTTTTTTTGTTGATGGTTTTTTGCCTAAGACAGACATGCTGGTAAAGATACTTTACCAGAAGTGGAAGAAATTCCTTCTGGCTCACCCGCTTCAGACAGGCTGACATGCCCTCCCCATGCCCCATCAGATTTCAGACTCCACAAGAGTCTCTCTCCTACTTTCTGTCAAACAGTTCATAGAATAGCGAAGTAAACGTTGCCACAGGCTAGGTTGGTGAAGGAGAACATGCAAAGTCCACTCATTGCTACTCTTCAGTCCAGCTACAGCACTGTACCAAGCCCAGTATACCGCAAGGAATACTTCGTTTATATAAAAAAGTTCTGTCAGTAAGTCACGGGAACTTCTGATTGTGGCAGGGTGGATCCTTGTCAGCAGAGACAGCGGTAGTAATTACCATTTTAGAGAAAACTTTTCCCCCCAGAAATTGGCAACTGTATGAACAGGCTACTGCTGCCTTGATTCTGAAGGGCAATGCATCTGTACTTTACAATTCCCTTAAAAGAATGTGCAGGCTGTTAGAAGTAAAAGTTTAGAAGCTGCAACTAAGATAATAGCAATTAATTGTTAGCACATACGAACACTGACTTTTATTACTACTTGTTTGACACTGTATACCCACCTTCCGGCTGTACCTCATGTAGGGCATCAGGGGCTTGTCTGGGGGTTTGGGGGGCTTTGGAATGGTAATACCAGAGGAAGCCTATAAAAGAACCGAATAAATCCAGTCGTTAATGTGATCGCTGGACAGTTTCTATACACGCTCATTTTGGAAAACACTCATTCTTGTGCAGTTAACACAAACAAACCACACACGCACCCACCAAGAGAAGCAAGCAACATCACCAAAAAAATTACCCAAACTCTGAACAGGTACTAACTAGAGCTGGTCCTCACAGTAGTATTTTTCCAATTTAAGTTTGTGCTTTTATCTGCAAGTCTACAGAGTAGTAACTAGATAAATCTTCAAAAGGGCTCCATATTCTTAAAACTGAAATATACAGCTTAGAAATTTACATGGAAACACCAATCCCAGCAGGCTGTTTTTCTCACTTCTGATGAGCAATTTATTGTACCTGTTTTGACAAATTTACTGTGGCTACTGTACAGGTGAAAAAAGATAAGGAGAAAGCTTAAGATAATGAAGTTATCAAGATGTATTTTCATTTTCAAATCATTTTAGCGATATATTTGTCTGCAAAATATGTCAGTGGTAATTTGGAGCCAATTAAACTACTCATTTTAAAAAGAAAACAGCCCTATGCAACTGATCTGTCACTGTGCGCGTTATTTGTATCCAAGCTGTACTTAATTGTCCAAATTAGCCTGTACTATCCTTCTGTGCGCTCATCTTCCTTTAGGTTTGTACACTGTCAAGCACATTGCTTGCACTAAACAAGAGGACACTAAGCACGAACGGTTGCTGATGGGAAGCTGCTGCATCCCCTCTTGTCCCCTCAATCTACAAAACACCGGACAGGGTTTTCTCCTAAAACAGTGCAGTAACATTACAGCCCCTGTCAACCGCAGGTTCTGAAAACCTCCACTCTTCAAGCACTTACACACGCAAGGAGTTCTACTACATTAAGTGGCAGCATTTTCATGGAAATATAAAGCAGTTTCAAGATTTTTCAGGACTACAGCCTTAGATAACCAAATACTTGTATTTGGCCAAGACGACTCATGTTCAGTATTCAGCTTTCAAATTTTTCCTCCTGATATTGTTTTGCTGAATTTATGGAGTTCTATGAAACAATGCATACAGAATCGTGTATAGATATAAATAATGTACATGAGGTATATGCATTATCAAAATGTATACATATATACACATACAGATGGATTTGAAAAACATTAACGGAAATTGTTTAATGCTTTTAAATTAACAGGAATTTAAAGACACCATACATATATTGATATATGCATGGCAGAGAAGGCTGCATATGCTTATGACATACAGAAACAATGAAAGTTCTCAGACAAAACCTAACTTATCCTTGTATAAGGAAAAAAGTATATGTTCAAATAGTACGTTCAGTCAAGTTCCAGCTTGTATGGGGAAGGTCTTTTTTGTAAACGTTTTAACAAACCGGATAAACTTCATATATGAAGTCTGAAAGAAGGTTTATACAAGAGAGGCATAAAAAGAGTACACTTCATTAAAAGCACCATATATTTGTTCTTTGAGAAATCTTTATATCACGTTCCAAACTAATCAGATGTTTTGAGGTAGAAAGTTTTACATGAAAAACCTTGAAGTTATGAGAATTACAGGAAGTAAAAAAAATAAAAAATAAATCAGGGATTTACTCTATTTCTGTTGTGTTAGTTATGAAAACATTATACTTCCACAGTCTAGTTTTGTCTCCTAACCGCATCCAATGCTCAGGACTTTATCTGTATTTGCAAGAAGCTGTCACCTCTCTCATCACTTGACTCCATCTCACTTTGTTCACTCCATGAAAAATGAATCTAATGTCCATTTTCCACACACTGACAGAATACAGATCTGAAAGGATTCTATTTTATTACCACCATGCTTTTGTTGAAAAAATAATTTCTGAACTTGGGACTTTGCAGTATTACCAGACTAAGACTGGAAAGAAAAATAAAGGCTTGCATCTCTTGCATGGCTCAATAGTATGATGCAACCACTATCAACGATCTCCAGCTTGCAACGTGTTCTTCCTTATTTTTGTTCCAATAAACCTCAATAAAATGAGTAGTTCCCTCCCTCCAAGAATTTGTATCCACGCTATAGAACTTTTCCCTAAACACACAGTGGTCACTGAAGACCACAAAGTCTGTCTTTCTGGAGTTCTGCATCATACATGATTACCGCATTTTTTTCTCTGCTGAGTAGAAGTCCATTTTCCTGCAAAAGGTTTCAGAGTGAAAGGGAAGGGGGGTAGGGGTGGGGAACAAGAATCAGAAGTAATTTTTTGGTTTTATAAAGAAGTGGCAGCAGCCAAGACTCAGAAGAACCTAACTCTAAAGCCATTTCTGGTCAATTCCTGTTGTTTGCCGGATGATGTAATAGTTGATTCTCCTACCGTGACCCGGCTGTTGGTGCCCGGGTTCCCTCCCAGCCTGTAGTTGTTGTAGGCCAGATGGCTGTATGGATTGTATCCCACAAACCCTGGTGTGCTGGGCATTTGCTGATGGAAACAAATGAGACAAAAACACGAATGAGAAATGAGCTCAAACGAGGAAAACACAGAAATGAAAGTGAACTGCAATATGGCATGCAAAAGCAACCAGAATTTAAACAAGCAAATGAGGTGTAGCAGTTGGTATCTTCTCAACACACAAAACTTACTCCAGTATAAACCAATTAAGGAAACAGGATTTTTAAACAAATGTATCACTACAAATTTCTGTCTGAAGTTGGTGATTTTGTTTCTATTAAGCGTGTAACTCATTTAAACAAGTATTCTCTAAATCCAGCTCATGGCTAATAAAATTTTCCAACATAAGCCACCAAGTAATTCAGAAAGACTCTTCTATCCAAAGGGTTAAGCTTACAAGGCAACAGAGCACACAGTAACCGGGCACAAATCCCCAGTATCAACATTTACTATTCCAATGAAAATCCCTGTCTGCTTTTGTTCCCATCATTCTGCCTTTCCAACAAACATTACACTGTCAATAAACGGGGCGGGGGTGTGGTGTGTGTGTGCGTGAAATCTCTCAAACCACCACCTGTACACCGCTACCAGTATCTGAAGACTTTCCTGGTGGTTTGCAAAATTTAAATATTTTGGGGAACTGGGACTGGAAAGCTGGGAGAAAAGACAATTCAGAGATACGCTTCTGTTACGAGGTAGGCTGCAGACTGACAGAGTTGAGGAACCCTTGCAATAAGACCTACAGGTCAGAAACTACAAACTAGTCTTAACAGATCAATGAATCCAAGACAATTTCAGAAGTTAATCAATACATCTTCATTCATTCTTGAAAGTGGATGGATTCATTCTCACCTCAGTAATGTAGAGAAGAATCTAATTTCTTTACAATCCCTTCTTACTTATCATCTACATACAATCAAGTATCAGAAGGTTCATTGTATTCCCCTCCTCACATAAATCTCTCTCCAGCCTTTTTCCGTTATCACCCATTCCCAATCAAATTTTCTTGGAAAAAAACGGATCAACTATTTAATAATAATTGTGATCAAGTCCTGACTCTGGTAGTCCTATCATTCCATTAGGATTCATGATATCCTGTAGTGTTTCTAGACATTTAAATGTCATCTGCACAGTGTCCCACTCTTTAGTAGCACTTTGACCCTAATAAGAAACATATTCCAATAGTCTTTTAAAATGATTTGCTGACTGGATCCATTCTAGATTACAGTTACAAAAATTCTACAAATAGGTTCAGGACTCCAAGAACCAAGGCATGACAAATACAAACACTGAACAAAATTAACCTACAAGCTAAACTACATTAACTTGGGAAGTTTGCAAGTATATGTAGACGCACTGTAGTTAGTTCATTTCTAAACATAGAGTGAAATTATTCTTTAACAGTCAGCCTTCAGATATACATTTTATTGCCAAACTTTTTAAACTCAGTCACAGCAGTTGACTTTTACTCAATCTGTATGCCTGTGATCATGACATACACATTCACTATTTAATAAGATGCCATTTTATTATAGTTTTCAGTATTACCATAACAACAGGTTTTGAATATGTGGAACTACACCTCTTCAATAAAATCAGATGACAATTGTAATCTCCATCTGCTTAATTCTTTATTTCTGCAAGACAGGATTTAAATGTTACAAGGGAACTACCTTGCATTACATGGAGAATTTTTATTTCAGCTGTAATACTGTAGTTGTGAGAACTACTGGAATTTTGTTGACTGTAGTAACTGGAACTGGCTGTGGAAGAACAAGCAAGGTTATTTGGCTACTTTAATGGCTTGCATTAACAGAGCACAGACCATCCCCTCAAGGACACTGTAAAATATAATACAGAAGATGCTTGAAAGAGAGGTAACAGTTGCAGTTTTGAAATTTGTTTCATGTACTCTTCTGAAGACATCTAACTTGACTAAAGAATGTACCGCATCAATATACACCGTTTAACAGCATCTGTATCCATGCTACGTCCCAAAGGAATCACACCTGTATATGCACAGATCTCGATGCAGGGATCCAGTTGTAAGAGTGGATGCCATCATGTTCCTTCTAATACTGGCACAAATCTTAAGTTGTGTGCAAAATAACAACTCTGAACAAACTATGCAAATAAAGTTTTATTTGCGTAAATTTATAAGAAGCAACTTGTATTTATACATTTATATAATTTTCAAGCCTCTTTAAATGTAAAGTATGGCACAATAAATTTGGAGGATCATGTTTCATCTAAATCCCATCCTGCGGTTTTCATCCCAGATGCAGAGATCAGGGACACACTATTGGATAACGGTTTTCAAATTTTCTTTGGTATAAAAATTCACTATAGCACCTTCACTCATTCTTCTGTACAAAAGATTTGTATTTTCTCATGTTACTCCTAAAATGCATGCTATTTAGAAATGTGGACGCTACAGATGAGGTGCATTTGCTTTCAAATGCTTTCCTGACCGCAGCATATTGGTATTTCAGTACCTTTTTATACACGCATGAATGTGACTGGACATGATTCAAAGCTACTGTGCACGTTTTACTCAGTGCCATTCCATACCATTTTAATAGAAAGTAAAATATTTCTCCAGAATACCAGTGATTTCAAGAAATTTGAGTAAGACTGGTATCATGAGTGTTTCATTATTCTGACCCAATATAATGAAATTTTGCATGCTCCTGCATTCCACTGAAAATCAGCTAGGTGTAACAGAAATAAGAAAAAACCCACTGTTTGCATGAAATTGGGGCACAAGTTGAGTGGAAAGCTTTAGAACTAAATAGATCAGCTTGTTCTTAAATATTTCAGTATATTGTTGCAACTCAC
Source organism: Burhinus oedicnemus (assembly GCA_008921705.1). Lineage (NCBI taxonomy): Eukaryota > Metazoa > Chordata > Aves > Charadriiformes > Burhinidae > Burhinus > Burhinus oedicnemus. Next base: position 5,577,299 of record VFFE01008899.1, on the reverse strand, counting down.
TGTGAATAATTTTAGACCAACTAACTGCTTACAGAAAACTAAGTATCTGCAGGATCTAGCCTTAAAGGTGAAACAAGTTTATTCAGCTTCTCTTTCACAAACTGCTTAAAAAAAAAAAAAAGAGATTAATTTAAACAATGCATATCATATTAGTAATGAAATACAACTAGTTTGTGTTTCCGATACAGGAAGGTGATGCAACTCCATAATTATTTCTCTGGTAAGTCATTAAAGGCTGTATTACCAGCTGTGTGTTAATGAGAAAAATCACTATACTTACGGTTGCAGGAGCTGGGGTAGGAGGTGGGGCATAAGATGGCCTTTCTGTTAAGATATAAACGTAAGCAATTTTTTTTTTCCTTGAAAACTTGAACAAGTTCTTTATAAGGCATCTACTGTGGCAAGCATTTTTAAGCAATTTACAAAAACAAGACAGAAATCCTACTCTGAAAGACTCTGCCATTAAAGACAGTAAAGCAAAGAACACAAGAGAAAGAAAAGAAAGAAAGATTTTAAGACCACACCACTGCTATATTGCTAGCCTTTTATTTAGGCATAAGACTGAAGAATATGAAATCCATTTATATGCACATCAGTTAAAGAGGGTAAGCAAAAATGCAGTGAAACAGGACTTAGGAGAAGCTGTGATATTTGGATTTCCTACGAAAATGATATGCCACAGCAAGATTTAAGGCCAAGAGTTTAGTCAGAAATGACTACACTTCATATCATTCCTTTTAACGCAAGGAATAATAGGATTATCTCACAAACAGGTTCTGCTGAACCAGATCTTTAATTCATCAAGTTAAAGGAAGAAAAAAATCCGAAAACTTACTTGACATTTTGATAGACAAATTTTCAGCCACCTGACATTATATTTGTACTTCTGAAAGACAAAATAATATCATGCTATTAAGTACTATGCCTTTGCTTCCCCAAATCTTTGAAACATCACTTATTATAGTTACCATTGATCACCAAAAGGTTTGCCAATTTTGAAATAAAGACAAAAGAGTTTCTAAAAACTGAAGTGTTATCTCTTTGAAAAATAAATGTACTTTCCAAGGAATCTGGCCTTAAAGAGCTGTGAAATAACACTCAGGTTTAGGTCATCTTCATATTAAAGGTTTTAAGTATATATATTTTTTTTCCCCTCAAGAAATAAAAAGAATATACGCATTGTTTTACACTGACTGTTTCAGAAAATTGGTATTAAGGTATAAATGACCAAATCTGACAAATTACTCTGGAGACATTCCAAACCCGCCTGGACGCCATCCTGTGCAATCTGCTCTGGGTGACCCTGCTCTGGCAGGGGGGTTGGAATAGATGATCCCCAGGGGTCCCTGCCAACCCTAGTGATTCTGTGAAATTAAATAGCATCTCCTTTACATGGTGGAAAAAAAAAAAAAATAAAATCATTGAACATGACAGAAGCAGTATCATGGGCCATGGGATGTAAGCATATTTACTTTTTTAGGAACAAGCCTTTCAGTACTTAAAAGGGACTTCTAAGAAAGATGAGGACAAACTTTTCAACAGGGCCTGTTGCGCCAGGACAAGGGGTAACGGCTCTAAAGTAAAAGAGGGAAGATTTAGACGAGATATATGGAAGAAGTGCTTTACGCTGAGGGTGGTGAGACCCTGGCCCAGGTTGCCCAGAGAGGTGGGAGATGCCCCATCCCTGGAAACATTCCAGGCCAGGCTGGACGGGGCTCTGAGCAACCTGGTCTGGTTGGAGATGTCCCTGCCCATGGCAGGGGTTGCACTAGGTGGCCTTTAAAGGTCCCTTCCAACCCAAACCATGCTATTCTAGAAGCCCATCAGCACGTATGGAAAAAAGCACTGTAACAAAGCAGTATTTTTTCGGCCCTTGTCGTCAAATAACTCCGCCGAAGTTGCAACAGAAGACGGGCCTCCTTTTGAAATTCCTCATTAACAGCGTGTTTGGCTTCGGACTCGCACGAACTCTTCAACACGGGGCTGCTGGCCGGGCTCCCCAGCCGCTGGAAGGGGGGAGCCGGCCCGGCGCCGGCCCCGCAGCGCCGCGCGGGAAGCGCTGCCCGCCACGGGGGTCGCTCAGCCCCGCCGAGCCCCCCCCGCGCGGCGGGGGCCGGGCACACCGCACTCTGACCCGGCAGCCGCTGCAGCTCCCAGCCGCCTACCGGAGACAACCCCCCCCCCAGCCCTCGCCGTGCGCCGCAACCCCTCACCCCACCACGACCGCCGGCGGAGGACGCAGCCCCCCTCCGTGAACCGGGAGGGGACCAAGCCCGGGGCCTGTCCCCTCACCCTCCTCCAGCCAAGCCGCTCCCGGGGCCGCGGCGCGCCCCTGGGCCTGCCAGGCCGGGCGGGCCACCCCGACTCACCCGCTCCAGCGCCGGCCGCGCTCCCTTTGTTCCCCACCAGGCCGGGGCGGCGGCGAAGACGGCGCCTGCGCGCTCTGCTCCGCACTTTCGACACGCCGCCGCCCTCTTCTAACCTGCCAGCGGCGGGTCCGGTTTTTAAGGGGGAGGCGGTTTTGCCTGCCCTGTTCGTCCTGGAGCCTCCGCTAGGCCGAGGCCTTCCCGCACCCTCCGGGGGCGGCGGAGGCTGGTAAAGGGTGGTGGCGAATCTGCGGGACGCAGAGGGCCAAGGTGGTCCAGGCGCGGGGTGCGGCCCTGCCGTTACCGGGAAGGAGGCGCCGCCTCGCCTGGCGGGGAGGGGTGTGTTACCGGTGGTTCCGAGGCACCGTGCGGGCCGGGCTGCCTCTGCCTCACACTTGCAGTCTCCGTCACGGGGCTCGTCCCCTTCGCCCCGCGACAGCAAAGGGAAGGCGCGGGCGGTTTCCCGCCTTCACGTTCCTGTCAGCACTTTCTACAGGGAGCCTCACCTGATTCCCGCCCTTCTCCCCGCCAGGCAGCCCCGGCCGTTGCTCCCGTGCCTGCCGTGGCCGGGCCGGCAGGAGCGGCAGCGCTGTCTCCCGGTGGCGAATCTGCGGCGGCGAACGAGCAGGCCGGGGGCGGCCGTGGCGCCTCGCGCCCGCGGCCGTTTGGCGCCTTTTTCCCCTCAGAGGGAGCCCTGAGGCGCTCGGGAGGCGTCGGGAAAAATGCCACAGTGCAGTGTCCGGGCCCGAATAAATCCCATAAAGGCAGGCGATAAAGTCAGGTGAACTGTCCTGGCAGGGCTGGGGAAGCCTTCGGCTGTGTAAAGTGCACAAGGCGGTGCTGGAACGGTGGTTTGGCAATGGCGTCTCTTCGGAGAGAAGCTGAAGGGGCTGTGGCGGCGCTTGCCGTGCGTGAGGGTGGCCGGGGAGATGGCGGCGTGCTGGTGGAAGGGGCCCGGGGGCAGCGGGTCAGCTTGTGGAGTGGCGTGAGGGAAGGCTGGTCGTACGGCTGACGGGGAAGGCCCCAGGTTATAGATCTGCGTAGATTATAATTTTGAACAACATCAGACTGACCGACTCAAACACTCTATCGCAGCAGATTATGAATTACCGAGTAGACTGGGAGCAGTGGAATTGAATAGTTTCTTGCAGAAATTTGTGAAAGTACCACACATGGAGGTAAAAAGCTGGCAAATACAAAACACGGTACACCATGCGGCTCTTGAGTGTCTGAGGGAGAAGAAGGATTTCACACCTCAGCATACAGCATAAGAGTCTTTTACACGGTCAAAACTCTTAAAGTGACAGAATTAAATATGAAAACTTAAAGTTTGGCATTAAAATGCTATCATATGGCTAATAAGATAAATTCCTAGACATCCATAAAGGAGGTTTTTGGTGGATCTGGTGAATGTGGCTGCTGAAGGAAAGCCAAACAGATGATACCTTAACTAACCGAAAAGGATGGTAGAAGGTGAAAAGAAGAAAAACTAAGTGAATACAGAACCACGTTGCTGCAAGTTAGGCCCATTTCTTCTTGATGCCTACAGTTTGTCTATCCCAGTTTGCTTTTGTTCTCAAATAAGCACATTTTTATGAACAAGTAATGAAACAAGAGCTCTGCCCTCATCTGCTTACAATGTGCTTATCCGTGGCCGCAATGGAAGTTCATTGACATACAGCAGAATCATCTGTGACTTCAATTTGACAATTAAAAGAAAGTGAGAATTGAAAGGATTCCTCAGTCAGCCAGCCAAATACGCCTCTGTTTAGTCTACCAGTATCACCTTGGCAGAACATTTGTAAAGAGAAGGTGAGAAAATACTTGTTAAGAGGTGGTTTTGACTGCTTCATGCATTCATCTCTGGTTTTATAACAGTTTTGTTGATAGTGTTAAAATGCATTTAATATTGATAATGTTAAATTCTAAATTTGCACAGCTTATTGAAATATTTATTATGGTGTTCAAGTACGTTTACTGATACTTGCCATGCTGCTAGTTCTGAATCATATTGTTTTCAAAGCCAGCCATGTGTTGCTTACTTTGTTTCATGGGGATTTTTTTACTTTGCTTTTTGCCTAATTTCCATATTGTGATAGTAAAGGATTTAGCCTGTGTACACTGTTTAATGTACTGTATGATAGAAGTAGTTTTAGTGATTTAATAGGATTGTTTATACTGCATTGTACTAAGCAGGGGGCTCTAAATAGTTGGCTGTTATCCAACTTTTAACTAGCACCAGTTTCATAAGCTTTGTTATGAGAACATACATTAATTTGAGAGCAGGCTGAGACAATGAAACTCGTTTTCACATCAGACATTTGCAAGTATTAGAGGGCAGTAGCTCAGCTGGTCTGAATTTAGTTAGCAGCACAGAAGTGAAGAATTCTTTGCCATATTATCAGGCTTCAGTGTTATTTTTTTTCTTTTAATTCAGTTTTAAAGTGACCTAAAATCAGGGTGAGGTGTTACTGTGAAGACTCCTTTTTGCTATGCCCACGTGGAGTTCCGCTGACGCCAGTGGGCGTTCGAGTAGTTTATGAACAGAAGAGTAAACTCTTTACATTTGAAGAGATAGAATTTGTGAATAATGCAAAAGATATATATGCACTGCAAGGGGAGAAAATGTAGTTAAAACCAAGATGCATGCTTGAACCAGGTCTAGAGTAGGAGCAATTCTTAATGCAGCTAATGAAGTCAGTGTCAGGAAGTCCCATAAGAAGAAAATAGGCTTGAACAGGCAAGAGTGGGCTGCCTTCAGAATGTTGTGTATTAACAAAAATGGCTATTAAAATGCAGTCTCTCTTTCTTTTTTTTTTTTTTATTCCCCTTAAAGCATCAGGTTTTGTGATCATAAAACTATAACTGAGTTTATGCCAGTTGTTTCAAACTTTGAACAGAAGCTGTATGTTTCATGAGCAGTTGAGTCCGGTGTTAAACAATGGCAACCTCTGTGGGAGGGATAAATTTCTCATCACAGGACAGCTCCGGATGAACTTGTGCTGTCATTGGGGTCAGGGAGATGGCTTCAGATGTGAGGTCAGGCCGTTATATGGGTGAAATAACGTACATGAATAAGGTCAACATTTTTTTCTAGTTACTTAGTATCCCAGACAATGTTTACTATAGAGACACAGTAATTTTACTCTTCTAAAATAATATGGAGGTTGTATTGCAAGGTGAAATCAGGTATGTCTTCTGTACTATGGTGGACAGGGTTTCTGCCATTAGGGAAAGAAATAAATCTAGAGTTATGCTAGGGAAGAGAATACCCCAAGAAGTACCGTAGGTCAGAGAATGTGCCAAACAACCCCTGGTTAAAGAAAAAAATGTGTCTGTGAGTAAGATTATTCCATTATTGTTTACTGTAGAGATGGCAGTACCTTCCACGTATTTGTATAGTAATTTTTATAAGCCTGTGCAAGCTCTTCCTGCGTGAGGAAGTCTGCCCAACCAGTTTTAAAGTTATATGTATTAAGGTAAGTTTCTGTTACATATTTGCCTGCTATTTATCTTTGCCTGTCAGCTTATCTTTTAGAATGTAAACTCTGTATGCCAGATGCTGTTCTTTGTTTTGCACGACTCAGAACAAAAGACTTTAGAGTAATTTTTGTAGCAGGTGGACATTGATAAAGAGTCGTAGGGAATTTGTGTCTTTCTAGTTGTAGAGGAGAGCTTAGAAAACACTTGATTGCAGTGCTACAGATTTTCTTATATAGAACTTTTATTTTCTGTTTCTCTGTTACTTCTTTCCTTTTAAGGTATACACATTAAAACTCACAAAATATGCATGGGCAAATTCAATTTTAATACTTCTTTTATTATAGTACTATCACTTACTTTGGTAAATTCGTATCCCTGTTTAAAGTGTCATAGAGAATTAAAACTTAGTTTAAATTCAAGTATTGTAAAATGTACAGAGTATAAGCACAAAAAAAGCTGCATAGTGAAAATGCTAGAGCAGGCTAATACATTCATGATGCCAAATACTCAAGTATTATCAACACCAGATCAGTACTAAGGTTAATGATAATTAGCCAGCTTCACACAGTAGATATAGAACTGTGGGCAATATAAATGCATTGTTCTTACCATTAACAAAAGATAGAAGCATAACTTAACAGTGAAAGAATTTGTAGTATCAGTTTTTGTAACACATGCCATAAGCAGTAAGGCAAATACTGACACTTAATCTTTTACATGCTGCTGTGAATCCAGCAAATGCTGTACGTGTTTTTTCTAGATTCTGAACCCCTGCAATCCCAGTGATTTCGCTGAGAGTTTGTGATGTCCATGCCTCTTAAAAATCCTCATAAACAATCATTCTTGTCTTAATACAATTTTGTTGGAAATGTTGTTTGAAATTTGTCTCGCAGTTTTATAAACAAGCATGTCTGAGTTTGTATTTCTGTTTTTTCTGTGTACAGATGCAAGATCATCTACTGTACTTTGTAGTTGCCCATAGCTACTTTGAATAGTAGTGGGGGATACTTAATGGGTATGGCAGAATTTTACTTTGAATACGTAGCCCTTATTTTGTCCATTTAATTTGAAGCTATAATAGTCGTACCCTGTCATAATAATGACTTGTTACGTGTACTAGGTCAAGAGCGTAACTTACCTCTAAGATTTGTCAGAAGAGGAATTTGTTGAAGATATTTTAATTTACATTGTTATAATACACAAAATTAATTAAATACCAGCATTAAAATGATTGGTTGACTCCTTACATTTGAACAATTAAAGGGTGTAATTTTCCTTGCTACGGCTGAGAAAGTTGTAGTACAGATAGATGTGGACAAATAAGAGAATGATTGATTATCAGTGGAAATTACTGCTTCAGAATCAATGGAACAATATGGCTAAAACATTATTCGTTTGTAACAATACTTTTAAAAAATGGGAAAGACGCTTTTGCTCAGGTGTTGCCTAAAAAGAAAATTTAAAAATACCAGCCACTTTAAAGAGAAAATTTTTTGTTAATAGTTTATGTATTTCATGAGCATCTTTGTATGTAATTTTTGTTGTTATAAAGTGTTATTTTAAAAGATTTTTCAATAATTACAACAGTTGTGATATAAATTATTACAAGGATTCATCAGTCATTATGTTTATGCAATATTGAATAATTAAGAGAATGAAATATGCAGTTCGCATTTCCAGAAGGAGAAAACAAGTTCTCTTTTACAAAGGCAGAATATGTCAAAATATAAAGTTACAGTTTAGTTTTTTAATATTTGGCAAAATTCTACAAAACAACAACAATAATGAGAAAATTAAAGGACTGCACCCAGAGTATAAAACTAGTAGAAGTTAGGTTTCTTGGAATCTTAACTCCCTTGCTCTTCTCCCTTTCTTTTAAAAGACTTGTGTGTTTTTATTGTATTAATCAAAGTACTTAGTGAGATTTCGTAGTTGTAGGAAGACAGGAGGCCGTGTAAGTCCATCTACAGTTTATTTCCGGAGCCCATTGGAGATGAACTTTGGGTTAATTTGCTGTAGGTTAAGGTTTGATAGAAGGAATACTGCAAGATCTCCTCATTACCAGCCTGACTTCGATGTCGGGAAGAGTTTTCTTTTTAGTGTGTAAACATCCTTCATCTGTTGCTGCTAGGTGGAGATCAAAGCGCAATGAAACTGATTTTTTCCTTAAGCGAGGATTGTCCTTAAAGAAAGAACCTTCCCATTCTTTAATGACTTCATCCACTTTTTCTGTCCTGAAACAATAAAGCAAATGTATCTATGATCCTTCAGACAACATGAAATATCTACCTTCAGGACTGCTTTTAAAATATAGAGAGAAATTACATGATGACGTGTCAAGTTATTTTAGATGGGTACTGAGATACTAGGATTTCCTTTTTTTTTCCACAGATTCATTCTCCAGAAAAGCTAAATAAAGGGCGAGAGTTCATTATATTCTTGTTTTTGTACTTTTAAGTAGACATGGATACAAAACCACCACTCCAAACACAGCAGGCAGTTTGTTTCCAAGGAGAAAGTTTGGAATTCAAGCTCAAAAACTTTGCAAGAAACCTCTGTACTGTAGTGGGCAGGACTGAATTCCTGTGTCTGAAAACCTTCAGAATAGGGAGGAGAAAAATCTAGTTCAGATCCAAACCTCAGAATGTAGAGCAACAGTAAATTAAAAAAAGAAAAACAAAACAAAAAGGGCAGAGGTAAAATACGGAAAATTGAAAACCCAGCTGATGCAATAATATTTAGGGACCCAAATCCTATTAATTTAATCCTCTAAGTATGTGTCAACATCCAGATCTAAAAGTCCAGCTCTGGGGGCCTTACTCAGGTAGAGTAAACTTCACCCAGCCGAGTAGCCCTGTGTAGATCTGACAGACTGTGTGAGATGAACAAAGCTCGTGTATGAAAATAAGCTCCAGGTATGGAATGTGTATGGTGGACCATATGATGGCATTAATTTTTAATCCTGATTTCTACATGTTTTCAACAGCTGATTACAGTTAAGTATTGGTGACATGGTACACTGCAGTTTGTTTTAAATGTAATGTTAAATGCCAGTCTACAAAAGAGCTTGAAGAGGAGCAGGAAAAAAAAAAAAAAAAGAATGAGGCAATCCAATACTATTAAAGTAATTTAAGGTGAATAATACATACTAACAGACTTTCATATGCCCACTTAGAAGCCAAGCTCTCTGTTCCCTGTATAGTAATTGGTGAAATGTAGGAGTTTCCAAATAGCAAGTTAGAGCAGCCAAGCCTGAATTTATGTGCATAAATATGCCCCAGAGGGACTTTGCAAATGTGGTATGGGCTCTTTTGCTTTCAGCCTTAATGAATTATTCATAGTTTCATTCTTGACAGAAGTAGAAATTACAAATCAGAGGCATCATCATGATATTGTTAGCTTATGAAGTAAATGCTAATAAAAAGAACTTTAAAAATTAATTTATTGTTAAAACACACCATTCAATATAGCTTGAAGAACTATCATTGTTATTCTGGAGCTTCTTGGCTCTATGGGAATGATATAACAGATACTAAATAAAGGAAAACTTAGAGCTACTGAAGTATAATGCCCACCATTTACTTTCAATTGTCATTTTGTTAAATTCATGTTTATCTTACTGTACAGTGCCATGAGCTTCAGTGCTTTCCTTCATATTTCCATCTAGGATTGCTTGTTTTGTCATCAGTTCCACCTTCTCAGTTTCATGCTTCTTTACACCATCTGTAAAAGAAAATACAGGTATACTAGGCATGCAGAAGAGTAAGGTCAGGACACAGGACCTAGAGCTACTTTTCTGCCTCCTGTATTGGAAGAAGGTCCTTTTGTAATATCTAGTAATTTGTCAGTATTTAGGAACCTCCTTTAGGGCCATGATTCCCTAAGGGGAAAGTGTCTAAAAACTCACCTGAAGGCAGTGTAAAGGCAATCTTGCTAGTGGTAGGCTTTTTGTCATCCTTCTGGTCAGGTACAGTGCAACGAAACCTGCAAAAAAAAAAAAATTATTAAAGTCATCTAATAATATTGAATTACTTCAATCCAAAACTCTTCTTAAGAGCAGCTATGAAAAATTTAAAAATACGGCAACCATGAGGAGTTCTGTTTAATTGTAGTGACTATTTGTTAGGATTTCTCATTCTGAGTATAGAACTGAAGAAAGTTACTGAAAATGTCTGTGTGATTTCGGACAGTTTTTAGTCTGTTTGTGTGCCAGGAACAGTTATTTAATTTTATTAATACTGAATTGTGTGTATTTCCACAGAGTTAGAAGCATTAAATCTGAAACTGACTCCCCTGTCTGGATTCTTCTTATGCAGACCTGTGAGGTTCCTGGGCTGAAATCCTCCATTTTCTGTAGAAAGGATTGAGGGAGGCAATGTTCCACTGAAAGATTTTAGAATTGGATGCCTGGTTTTGTTAAGATACCAGTGCTGAGTGCAAGAGGTGATATTTTGCCTTTTTCTTATCATCCTTATTGCTTACGTTTGTATAGCTGCCTCTCTCTTGTCTAAGTTTGAAAATACTGATGTTTGTGTACCAGGGAAGCGAAGAGTTACAGCCAAGGTAAAATGTCCCTGGAAGGCATTTTCTTAAATAGCATCCTAATGTGTAGACCCTCCCAAATGTGTGCCTTAACACACTTCGAATGATACTGAGTAGTAGGAGCTCCACGTGCAAATGGCCACCTGCCATGTGATGGGAACTCCTCTCCCAGAACATCACGCCTGGGGACTTGCTTCAGCAATGGTCTGAGACAAACCGAGCCGGTGCCAAACATCCGATGGGATACAAAGTCTACATCAATGTGCAGTGCCTCCAGTGAGGATGCAGAAAGCTGCTATTATCTACAATGTATCGTGGAGATACTCTGAGCTCCAGGAAGTGCGGAATCTGTGAAGTTAAGTTAAAACGAAACCACTTCTAACGATTTTATACTGTAATTTTTTAATGATTGGTTCACGTATTTACAATCCTGATGATTATTTCAATGAGAAGTTCTGCAATGGAAGATAAATTTGAGCACTTTTTCTCTAAACAAGTACCTGTTCTCTTCTTGCTCAAGCAGACTGCGATATGTTGCTATCTCCTCCTCCAGTTTCATCCTCGTGTTCAGGAGGATTTCATGCTCTTGAAGCTGTTTCTCAATACCTCTTCTCACGTCCAGTAGCTCTTTCTCTAAGCATTCAATCTCAGCTTCTAAATTTTGTAGTTGCATGTGGTACTGCTGCTCGGTGGCACGCAATGAACGTTCCAAACCCTTTTCCTGTGAAATTTAACTCATATTTTAAGGTTTGGAAAGTATATGTGTAGAGATGTTATACATACTTTTCATTAACAATCTGTGTATTTTTACAACAGTTCTTTTAAGACTAATCTTTAGGAGCGGGAGTAAAGCTTTCAAGATAATACTTTTGCTAAGAAATTTTCCAGTAAAATTTGTAATAATTTAAGATAGGATAAAAAAATGTAGCCTTCTGTTGTATCAGCAATCCACTACCACTGAGTTTATAGATCTCTGATTTTACCTGTATGGTTAAAATGATATACAGCTCAGTACTGTATGAAAACTGAGTAGTCTGTGTGCTCTTGTAGTTTGTCTATATTACTGAATTCCATAAATTGCTGACATATTTTATCATGAATGAATTGATAAATTGGGTCCACACATTCAAAAACAGTTATAAAACTGATGTGAATTGGTTTGGCAGAATACCTGGGAACTTGATGGAGTATCATGCATATATATGTTTGGTAGGCGTGAACACATGCAAACGTGTATATTGAATGGCAGATCCTGAATCAAAACATAGGATACTCTAAAATGTGAGCAAATGACTGTGTTATTGCTTGTTGGTTAGTGCTGTGTGACAAGCTGAAAATCCACCACAAAGCTATGCATTTCTCTGTGTGTTGTACTTCAGCTGTATAGTGGATGTGATTATTACATAAACTGAATTGTGGAGTAGTCTACATCAAGAAAAAGATTTATTTTTTCCAGGAGATTTCAAGTTTCGTTTTATGATGCTTACCACAGCGTGGAGAGATTCAATTTCGATCTGCATATGGTGCCACTGCCGTCTTGCTTCACAGAGTTCTGCTCTGGCTGCCTTTAATGCTTCTGCATCTTTGTCCATTCTTTTAATTGTAGCTTCTTCTAGCTACAGAGGGTATAAAAAAAGATAAGAATATTAAAAAATACTCAAAAAATGAAGCTAACAGCGAACAGTTAATATTTTATGTACCATGTAGACAGGAAGCCCTTATCCGGCTGTGTTTGATGGGAAGTGGTTCGCCACATCTTTATCCCTAACATATTGTAGAGGAATTCCCACACAAATGGACCAGTTGTATTTAGACCTTACTTACCTCTGGAGTAAATGGGCTTAACTTCATGGAAATTAGAGGAATTGCAGTCAGTTCAAGCTTCCAGGTTTGAATAAGATTCTTTACTTTTAATGTATTTTTGATTTCTAAGAACAGCTTTGTAGAGAGTGGTTGCATGAATGTATCACAACTGACAATTGCTGTAATTATGTTTTTGCCTGATCTAGTCATGGACTAGATTTCAGATTGTCATTTGAGAGCAAGTACCTTCATTCTTTTAAATATGAATAGTATCTTCATCCAAATACGACTTTTCCTTGTTCTCTAAGGACAGGTTATTTAAGATTTACCTATCACAGGAAGGATAAAATTGGCATGTTCTCTGCATATGTGCTGTCACCCATGTTAAATGTGACAATTCAGAGTGCCTATTCTAAGCTTAATCCTGATCTAAAATATTTGAGATAATTGGACATCCTTAAGGCTGAAGCTTATTCTTAGAAAAAACATAAATAGTCAAGCACTGTGTTGTGTTTGCAAGAAAATGTGGGTTTTTGCTTTTTAAAAATCCTATTAAAAGTAGGTTTTTTAAGCCAATCATGAGCATGTGTGGGCTCATCTTTGGGTTAGATAATATGTTCATGCATTTAACTTCCAGAATGATTTTGTGTATGAAAATTATTTTTCATTTTTGATTCTGAGTTTTACTGGAAGTGGTGAAGATGCCATAAGCACTTGAAACAATACATGCGCTTTTGCATATTTTACTGCTTTATGTAGGTTCTTATGATGCCATCAACTCTAAGGAGATAGACTCTTTAATTCAGGTCTTATGAAGCAAGTAAAATGAGTTCCTTTTATTCCCCCTGTAACATACTGACCTATTGTAATTTTATCATGCCATCCTTTTGGTGAAAAATCTAGATTTGGCTAATCCATGAGTGAAGACTTAGTATTCTTTGCTTATCCTTTTCTTGCCTGGGTACTGCAGAATTTATGTGACAAGATGATGTCAGTACATGTTGGCTGCTCTGTGCCAAACACAAATATAAACTTGGCTTAACTCTCTGGTTTATAGCTGCTGTGTGTCACTGGATTACTGTGCAGATCAGCCAGATTGCAGCAGTAGTCTGGCCTGTGGTTAAAAAAAACCCTCCAGAATTTCTGCAATACCTAAGTAGTACAACAGGGTGATATGATTCCTAATTTTCACCCTGAATTTCTTGACATTTGATGGCTGAAAATTGTTTTGCCATTTTATTTCAAAGTTCAGTTGGGTTTTAGAGATGTTTTGTATGTAAATCTATAATAGTAGCATTGTGTGTTGATAACATTTAATCAATCTGTATGACAGAACAAATTATATTTGCTGAAGAGCATGACATAGTTTTTACTGTGAACAATATAACCTAGTCCTGAAAAGGTACAGTTTTCTTCAATATAGGTGCTAAAAATGATGAAACTTTCTATATATAAATGGATTCTTTACATTGCCTTTGATTTCCAAGATTCTCTTTTCCTCTGGGATAATTAAATGGTGCTAAAGGTTACCATGTTACAGCATATGTCATCATTTTTTAAATCACAACAATATCACTGTTGCAGGTACAGAAAAACATCCAGATGAATTACATGGCGTTCTTTTAGTGTGAATTTCATACCCTAAACAAAATCTATTTCCGTATCTTCTAGTTCACATCTTACTGCAGTAAAATCAAAATCCCTTCCCCAATAATACGCTGCATTGAAAAGGAAATACTGTACCTCATAGAGGCTGAGGGAGGAATTGTATAGACAGGGCTTGTCTCCTTACTCTGGAAGGTGTATGTCTGTATGAAGTCATTACCTGGGTCCTTGCTGAGATGATGGTCTTTATCTGATTTCTGGTGATGAGCGTTTCATACTGTGCCCTGATCTCATTGAGGAGCTGGGCCAGTTCCATTCTCCTCCCATCCTCCACCTTGGCCCGCCGAGCCTTATTGATAGGATGAGCCGGCTGGTGCAGTGCGAGCAGCGAGAGCAGAACCTGCCGCCTGGTTTTAAAGCTGCAGAGCTTCATTTCTGAGGAAGCACTGGAAGGCCAGAGGCTTCCAATCGTTTCGAAAAGCAAGTTTAGTAAAGCAACCATCTGTCACTTTTGCAGCGATTAAAATAATGATACCTAAATTACATGCTGAAATGAATATATACAATGTCTCTATGTTTTTGTTACACTATAACTGTGGTTTTTTGTAACCTCAAAAATGTGAGCTTAAGAGGTACGGAGCAAAGGACAAAATTAAGGTGCACAGCGTTAGAGTGCAATTGCAGAGGGGAAGGGAAGGGAACAGCTTCTCAGCAGCACACCTGTGTTGGTGGCAGTGCTGCCGGACTGCGCTGTCACCGGGCGCTGTGCAGCACTGGTGCACAGTTTAGGGATGTTACAGAATTTCCATCCTTGAAGGTTTTAAAGACTCATCGAGGGTGTCTGACCTGATCTAGTGTTGATGACTGCCCCGATTCGAAAAAGAGCTGGGCTCCTGGACATCCTCTCACCCAATGTTTTGATGTTTCAATGGACAGGAACCCAAAAAGAGGGAGAGGAACCAGCACTACTAGGGGTGAAGAATGCTTGTGTGCACCTTGTGGCGAGGGGTTCAGCTCCTCTTCTGCAGAGTGCAAAGTTCTGGTGAATTAATACTTCAAACATAGCTAAGTGCTGTCAGAAAAAGTGTCTGGTTTGTCTCTGGAGGTGTTTACAGTACCTCTGCCATGTGTCAGTGTGTTCTGCTCACAGAATATCAGACATGTAAGATTCTTGCACCTTTCCTGACAGCTGCCAAGGAGGTAGAAAAGACAGGTTGTCTGCTGTGCTGTGTTTTCTGCAAATAATTTTTCATTTCCTGGTTCACTGTAGCTACTGTATGATCCCAATGATCTTGTCTGCTAAGAACAGCTCTTGACTATTTTTCAAAGTTTTTTCAGCAATGGGCAGTACCAGATACTTAGTAAAAAAAATAAATCAGATTTCAGTAAAAAATAAGTCAAATGCATTTTTAGGCTCTAAATAAGAATATACATCAGTAAAATGAGAAAAAAGGCAGTGAACTTTTACAAGACACTCATCTTTTTAGAAGTCAAAGTATTATACCACTTAAAAGTCTCCTTGTGTGCATAAGGCTTCCTTGTTCTTGGCTCTGTCTGCTGGCACATGTAAAAGGTTCCTGTGTTCTGAGTTTATTTTTCTTAGCTGGCTGTTTTTCAGCTGACCTGGACTGAGATGAGAATGTTTTGTTGTCCACTATCTTTTCTACAAGTGTCTTAATTATTCTAGTTTTACGTAGTTTTAAAACCAAAATATTGATAGCGTTTTTCACTGATGGTATGAGAACAGTTACGTAATAAAAAAGATAATATACCTTAGGACAGTATAAGCATGAATAGGAAGAGCCTATGTATCTAAGCAAATAAGAACTTGAAATGTAATTTAAAATCTTCCTTTTTCTGTGCATTGCAATAATTGTTGTTTACAGTTTGCTTTCAGTTCCCTGGGACTCAGAATGTTTTCTGTTTACATCAGGCAAAGTCAAGGCTGTCTAGCGTCCAGAAATGAATCCTGAAATGTATAAGTTTGAAATACAATATAGAGGTCTGCAGGGATATTGGATTTGGTCCCACAAACCAAACTTTATGCATCAATAAGCATCTATGGATGAATCTTCATATTACCAAGAGCTAAACATTTGCCAGTTGATACAATTTTTAAAAAGATATTTGCACTAATGCTTTCTTTTTCTACCTTTTTTCAGGTGTAGAGGGAACATCTGGCTACAAGGTCTCTGAAGGCTAAAGGTAGGTAGGTGTAAGCAATTGTATCTTTACTAGGATTTATGTAACTTTAAATTCTAGATACTTTCAATGTTCGTATTTTATTACAGACATTAGATTTTAGTTAACTTTGTAGCTCAGGTACTGTGCGTCAATTATTTGGCTTCTGTGATACAGTATACTAATGCTATAGTGATTGTGAAGTGCTCTGGTTTACCATTGTTGCTTTCTCGCAAGACAATAGCTAGGGTAGTTTCTAGATTTTACATACATCAAAACTGCACCCAAGGCAATTCTGAGTCGTCTTTTAGATCACAATGTTAAATTCAGGATTAATGTGTATGTAGGTAAACTACATGATTATTCAGTGGAAATCTACATTGAATGATGTAGGGAATAATGATTTCACAACAATCATAGTTGCAATCCTTGAAGTATGTACATTACTTCATATTTCTTTGTATACAATTATTCTGAACGTATATATGCTTTCGGAAGAAGAAGACAAAAGAGACATATTTTTCTCTTCAAAATGGAGATGCTGTCAGTGATGGGGAAGATGATATGCTTTCAGTTTTTTCACATATGAGAAAAAAATTATGGATAGGGAAGATGATGAATGCTGTCCTGTTTTAGGAAGAGAAAAAATTTCCTTCAGTCTATAATCTTAAAATTTCTGTATAATTGTACTCTTGGTAATCATAGCCAGCTACATAAACAACCTCAATTTGTCTATTTCTGATATAATTATTTTAATTTATATTGTAATTATTTTAATTAAACATGTAGTCTGCAACAGTAAAAAATATTATTGAAATACATCGCATGTAGTAAGATTCTTTTCATTTATTTGTTATCACTGCTTTTAAAGGGGGGAAAAAAGAGGTACACTTGTGTTCCATGCTTTTAGAAAAGAAATTACTTCCTTGAACTGTTGAAGATGGTGCATTTAATCAAGAGGTTTTCAAGTTCTTCCCTCTTTCTACTGGCATATATAGAAGATTCTTCTATTTCATTTCTTTGTGTGATTTATCACAATGCTTTTTCTTTAACTGACTGGATTTGAGATGTTGCGATTCTACTATGCTGATTTAGTTCTTTGATTATTGTTTTATTTACCCTGGTTTTCATTTGTTCCAAGCAGGAAGCAGAAAAAATGCTAGTAGTGGGTTTTACAAAAGGCAGAATGGAAGCACAGTATGAAATCTGCGCTCCCATTAAAATTTTCATTTGGGTCAAGTGTTCAAGGGATGTGATAGAATGTGCAGAACATTTGTATTCTAGAAACACAGTAATATAAATGTAAGAGGTCACAGTAACTTCCTTGTCTTATCTGAGAATCACACAAAAATCATCAACATTTTGGCTCAAGAACAAAGGCTGAGGTGTGAACTGTAAGGAGATTGTATGTACTTTGGTTGTTAATTTTGTTCTGGATGAGATTCCTTTAAATAGTTCATTTGAGTTGGTCATCCGGAAGCCAAATTCGGGATTCACAAGCCCATCCTGTGCTCCCACCAGGTGGCACTCTGGGCCATGGGACACCGCTGCATGGCTGGGCTGCTGCCTGCTCCAAAACCCGCCCACGATAGTTGCAGTCTCTGCAAGATGTTCTGTTTGCACAACCTTCTTCCTTAAATTGATAGCTTTAAATTATAAGTTATCAAGTATTCCTTTAATCCCACATTTAAACAGTTGTTTTTTCTTAACATGGACGTGTTCTAGCATTGGATTAATTTCTTGAAATTAATGGGGAATACTATACCACACACATAGTATATGGTAAAGCAAGATACCCAACAAAATGGCAAATAAGGATCCGGAGCAGCAGTCCAAAATTAAGAATAAAGGGAGACTGATATCTTAAAGCTTGTTGAGTCCTTTTTATTAATCAAGAAAACTGGAAAATGAGGTTAGAATAGCAAAATTATTTTATCTATTAATTACTAAAAATTATTAAAAAGCATATCTGATTAAATGCCTAATGTGTGCACCATGTTTCTAGCTATTGAACAAAGAACTGAGGCTATGTTTAAAGAACACCATGCAAATGATACACGTAATACCAATAGACTGAAGCAGGAAATATATTGCATGACTGCTAAGAATGAAAATGCAGGATTTGTTTTATGTAAAAGAATCTTAGTAAAAAACCAATCTGTTTTTATCATTTCATACAAAAGAACAAAATTATTTATCCATTTTGGCTTTGAAAGAAATGTGGAATGAACCGATCCTTTGCAGTATCAGATTGTGCCTTATAACTTCTCTTCAACTTCCTTAACATGGGATGCAATAACTTTTCCATCTACCACTTCTTCGACAATTGTCTTGATCTTTCTAGTTTTCGTAGGATCTAAACATCATAAACAAAACAAATATTTATTAAAGTGTTAGAATTATAAAAGAGAGCAGCATGCGTATATGAACAATTACATCTTTCCTTTCAAATTGGCTTCTTCTTGTGATGAACTCTAGGATGTAGTTAAACAGAGTAGCATGTAATATTTTATTTGTAAGAATGACTTCAGAAACAAAATTTTATTCATTCAAGTTCTACCTACCCTGAGAAGAATCCAGTGATTGTGTTTGTGACTGGGACCCTGTCAAGGATGAGCTTTCAAATGTAACTCCCTGTCCTGCGTTCCTAGAAGTGAATCAGAGACACGCAATATTGCAGAATGTTTGTCAGGATCAGGAGAAATTGGATTATTTTAAATGCTGAGCAGAGTGTCTCATTCTCCTCATGTAGAGTCTATCTGTATTATTTCAGAATCATGGTACATGCCTTATGATCTTTTGGTGAATTTATCACTCATTTTTACCTCTTTTTTCCTGGAAAGGGTACTGCTACAGAAAATAAAAAAAAGGAGATATTTTATGTAAATTAGTTACTTACACAAACTCGCCATCCAGCAAGCGACGATAGGTTTCAATCTCCATTTCCAGACGAGTCTTGATGTCTAGAAGTTGTTGATACTCTGCATTCTGGCGCTCCATATCAGCCCTGACCTGAAACAGCTGAGACTCCAGATTCCCAATCTGAAGTTGCATTTGTGAAAGCTGAGCACAGTAACCTCCTTCCGTTTCTGCTAGCGTGTCTTCAAGGGATTTTTTCTGTGTAAGAAGGATATTACATAATCTCTGATTGAGGAAAAAAAAATTCTTTACAAAGACAAAACCAACTGAAATAGTTTAATGGGAGTAAATACAGCCTGATTACTTAGAGATTTTCTTTTTTTTCTTGAAATACCAGTTTGAAAACCAGCCTTTGCTACTTCACTCAATGTGAGCATAAAAGTTCATCTGCTTTATAACATCCTACTTGCAATCCAATTGTATATATTACTGCTATTTAGGAACTAAAAGAATGCAGGATTTAATACGAAATAGATGCAAATTTTAAATCCTATAGAATGGTATAAGAAGTAACAACATTTTTGAGGTTGGAAATTTTACCCTGACTAGTTAGCAGCTTCCTTAGAACATACCATGGCAAGCTGAGATTGTAGTTCAATTTCCAAGCTCTGGAGAGTCCGTCTTAAATCGGTGATCTCACTCTTTCCTGACTGAAGCTGCTCAGTATTGGTGGATATTTCCCTTTTCAGCTCCCCACTCTGAAATGACAAGGAAGAATAGAATGTAATTTTACCGTTACAAATATTTAACTCATTTTTACATGCATTTCACTTAATTTGCTATCTCTGGTTGTTACTTTTTCATTGAACCATGCTTCAGCCTCTTTACGATTTTGCTCGGCAATGACTTCATACTGTCCCCTCATGTCATTCAAAAGCTTGGTCAGGTCAGTTCCTGGAGCAGCATCCATTTCAACGCTGACTTGGCCAACTGCACTGCTTTGGATACCTTGCAGCTCCTGGAGAGATTTAAAATAAAGAAAAGTTTTTGTTAATAAAAGGCAAAATAGTTCTACCAAAAACATATATAAAGAAATATATGTGATATAAATTCTGTTTCAACAAGAATCCATATCTTGTGTGCCTATTTCTTTCACCCTTCCATTTAGTAAACTCAAAAAAGAGAGCAAACAAAACAAATAATGAAATCAAGGAACTCCCACCGGCATAAATAAGGGAATAATTTGATATTTCACAATTCCATCTGCCTTGTTACGAATTTACAAAGAAAAAAACCCCACCTCTTCATGATTCTTCTTGAGATAAGCCAGTTCCTCATTCAGGCTTTCAATCTGCATCTCCAAATCTGCTCTTGTCAAGGTCAGCTCATCAAGAACTCTGCGCAGACCATTGATGTCAGCTTCCACGCTCTGGTGAAGAGCCACTTCATTCTCATATCTGTAAAGAAAGTCATTAAATACGATTTTTTTTAATGTGGTTAATGAGGTCAAATGCAAACTATTACTATATACTTATATAGCTTTTACTATGAAATCTTAATACACATAATTATTCTAATACTGTTTAATAATGATGTGAAATGAAAGAGATTTTTATATACAAAAGATTTTTCTCCTTAAAATATTAGTAAGAGTTTTTGTAATATTAAGATATACTTACTTCAGTCTGAAATCATCAGCAGCCAGTCGGGCATTATCGATCTGCAAAATGATTCTTGCATTGTCGATAGTTGCATTAATGATCTGAAATACAAACAATAGTCAGAGAATGATTTTATGGCTAAATGGCCTTGCAGCTCCATAAAGTTATTTACATAACTGTAATCCTAAATATGATTATAATATTAGATGTAATTTGTTAGACTCTCGTATAATTTACTATGAAAATATACAGGACAGATTTTCAGCTTCTGGAAATCGGCATGCTTCACTTAATGGTAGAATACCAGTTTTCATTCTATGACTAAATAGTTTATAATCTCTGAAGACATTGCCAGGTGGTCTATTTCAGGAATTGAATTTGTGATATAACAAATATGAAACCTATCAAAATTTAAAGTTTGTAATCTCTAAGAGTTCGTAGAACTGGATTCCATCACTGCCTTCTCCTTTATTCTAATTAGACCAAGTCACACAACATTGTGTGACAGAGCTACAGAACTGCTGTTAATATACAAGAAGAGTTCAACACATGATACCAATGCAGTGTGACAGAGGTTATTACAAGCATTGGTACTGTAGAATAAATTTGCTCTTGGTTTCTGAAAGGAATTTGTTATTTTTATCCAAAATATTATGAGGTGAATTACAAATGTAAAGATACGTTAAGTACATTGCCTTGCTACCTTGTTTCGAAGATCTTCAATTATAGGATAATATTTACTATAGTCGTTCCCAGATCCAGGGATACCAGCTCCAGGGCCGTTTTTCTCATACCACTCACGGATTTTGTGCTCCAACTCAGTATTGGCATCCTCCAGAGATCGTACTTTGTCCAGATAAGCAGCCAGACGGTCATTGAGGTTCTGCATAGTTTCTTTTTTTGAGCCAGAAAGAAGGCCACCATCCCCAGCAGCAGCAGCGCCAAAGCCACCTCCAAAACCAGAT
Source organism: Burhinus oedicnemus (assembly GCA_008921705.1). Taxonomy (NCBI): domain Eukaryota; kingdom Metazoa; phylum Chordata; class Aves; order Charadriiformes; family Burhinidae; genus Burhinus; species Burhinus oedicnemus. The sequence continues at coordinate 5,555,834 of VFFE01008899.1, read as the reverse complement.
CCTGAGCCACTACCAAAGCCACCTCCAAAACCAGTGCCTGAGCCACTACCAAAGCCACCTCCAAAACCAGTGCCTGAGCCGCTACCAAAGCCACCTCCAAAACCAGTGCCTGAGCTGCTGCCAAAACCACTTCCTAAACCTCCACCAAAACCACCGCCTAAGCCACTTCCATAGCTACCACCTAAACCACTACCAAAGCCTCCAGCAAAGCCACTACTTAAGCTGCTCCCAAAACCTCCACTGAAGCCAGAGCCTGAACCAAGCATAGAAGCAGCACCAAAACCTCCACCAGAACCACCACCAAACCCAAGTCCACTGCTGCCAAAGCCTCCTCCACCGCTAGAACTAGACATTCTCAGAGATCCCCCGCCAAGCCCACTCCGAGAAGAGAGTTGTCGGGATCCAGCACTTGTGCGCACAGAAAGGGCCATGGTGCTCGAGGTGCCCTGGTCTGTTTTGCTAAGCACACAACGCAGAGCAAGGCAGAGCAGAGAACAGTTTAACCTTTATATAGAGAGGGCAGTTGGGTGTTTCAGTGGTAGTCCCCACCTCCTAGGAAGATCTTGAATTCTTTCTCTCTCTCTTGTTTGGAGGGAAGTCAGTTTGGTATGTCCTGACCAAACTAAATGATATGTGCCAATCTAAATTGCCAATGGGAGTGGAAATCTGGTGCCCTCCAGGTGTTTGCTGTATGAGGGGAAATGGGTGGAGAACAGCTAAGACATCATGATAATGTTTTGCCATATGCAATGGAGCACAAAAAATTCTTTTCGCATTTAAATCCTTCCTAAATAGTTTTTTTGTCATTACATATTCATTTCTTTCTTGGTTTGGGGCTATTATTATAAAAGTATGCTTAAGTCGGTGTAATGATCCCTTTCATATCATACTTCCCAGTGTGCACATCAAAAATATGTTTCTTTTCATAATACTTTTCTGGCGTAAAACTCTGCCAGATTAGCGCACTCTGTATGTTTAATAAGAAGTAAGAAAAGTGATCAACAAAAGTGTATGAAGAAGCATATGGACATTCAGTGATCTGCAGGTTGATCATTAATTTGAAAACATGAGTCTACTTGATTATACCAAATATAACTTGTAATTGTGTTTTCTGCCCTAAGCCTTTCATCATTGAAATATCTCTGTGTAATATGCATAGCCTATACTAATTGTTTATCCTTTTGAGTTGAACCATTTTTTCTTCTAAATGGTTTGCTATTATCTCAAAATAAGGAAAATGATTTCTGTATTTTTTGCTTTTCATAATATAAATCTAAAGATCAAATACAGCTCTTCTAGGTTACAGGTTTAGGCATGGAAACCCTTCAAAACCAGTATATTTTTCTTTTGAAGTTATTTTTGGTAAACAGAAAATTGTTTTTGCTTTGTCCTGGCTTACTTATATCATTGGATTTGTCAACTGAAATGTATTAATTTTTAATTTATCTACATCCAGGAGCAGGGGTGTTTTTTTGGGCAGAAATGTATTATGAGCAGTAGATCAAAGGTTTAAGTAAAGCATTTATGTAGAAAAGAATTGATAGCCTGGTATCAGTGACTCATGATTGTGAAAGCAAAGGATTATTTTCTTTGGCAGCTGTTTATGTACAGTAAATAACACATTGGACAGGTGAGATTTCAAAAGGAAGAGTTTTTTGTGTTTATGTTGTCAAGAGGAAAATGTAGGCTCCTTGGACTGAAGATCTGGGTGTGGCATAGGAGACGTGCTGTATGGGAAAGGGTGTGTGCGGTTATTGCCAGAGAAAGGTTTAATAGAAAAGGTGGTCTTTTTATTTTTGAACGGAAAGGCAAAATATATTCTTATTGATAAAATATCTTTGCTTGCTATAGCTTTGCTTGCTGTTGATATAAACATTCAGAGAGAGTGAAAAAAATAAACAGGCTTCTTCAATTTCATGTTTTAATTTATTATGAAATGAAAATTGACAATTATTTATTTGAAAATAATTTTTTACTAAAGTGAAGCTGCATTACATTTGAATGGTAGTTCAAGTTCAGAAAAGGTGCATTGAATCAACATTTTAATGTGTTTTTAAAAACAAATCTACCCTAAATGTGCTAGTAAGTAAGAGAAAAAATAGATTGCTAAACTTTGAATTGCAGTTAAATTAACGTATTTGATAGAGAGTGTATAATCTGTGTCTGGTAAATTCTTTCTTGTAAAGTTTTGATAAGGTGTCCATCAAGGTTTCAGAAATAGCAACTCTCTTCTAAAAACATTTCTTTTATTAATATGTTGAAAGTGTGAGAAAACTTAAGGCACCAGCTGTTGACGTAAACTGTCTGAAGAAATGAAGAAAAAAATTCTCATAGTGCTTTCAGAAGAGTCCACTACCATCAAGAGCTTGTTAAGTACGTGAGCAAATTTTGTCCCATGTCTTCATCTAACGATTTTCACCAGCTTAGTGCTTTGAAACTTCAACAGTAAACAGTGCTTAAGTATTTTTCTAAATTTAATTTATTTTAAAAGCCATAGTAAATTCATGCTATAAGTCATTTGACTTTCCAATTTTTACTGAAGAAGTTTTTTAATATAATTTTAAGACTGATCTAAGTAAAAACTAAAACTTCCATTTTTATTTGTCTTGGAAACAATTGTACATTTATAACAGGCTGATTTGGTTTTTTTTTTCATCAAGGTATTTAGTCACTATGTAAGTAAACCCAAAGTCTTGTACTTTGTAACTTACTGATTTTTATTAATACCCCCTCTGCCCCCCAAAAAAAGAAAAAGAATTGAGAAAATTGTTTGAGATTTCAGAGTTTGGCATTTTTCAACCCTTCTGGGTTTTAGGGAGAAGATTGGATTCTTTATAAAGTTTAATCTTTTAATTTTGGCATCAGCTCCAAGAAGCTCAGAGGCTGTCTCCTCTCTGCTGGTGCCATTTACAGCTTCTCTTCAACCTCTTTGATCTCAGAGGAGACAACCTTGCCGTCAACCACCTCTTCAACAATTGTCTTGATCTTCTTAACTTTACTTGATTCTGGTAATGAAATTAATTAACAGTGAATTAATTAAATTCAATGTATATCGACAGAATAATATTACTCTAGTACTAGCAGCAATTCCACAAATGAGAAAATAGATAAAGGCATCTTTTCAATGCACAGTTACTGTGAAGTAAACTTTTGGGGTATACAGGATATGGTTTCTCTTCCTTTGAACATCTTATATGTTACCCATAATACTATAGTGGACATTATCTTGAATACCTCTTTATCTCTCCTGATATCTTTGCTTCAGTTTAGCACAAACTTGTAGACCTAAAACCTAGGAATAGTCTTACACTGAAATGGATATTTTTGCTGTTAAACTAGGTACTTTATTTAGGAGCCTAGTCTCCCTGTGTAGTCAGCGGAGAGAAGCAGATGCTTCTGAAGTACTCCAGAGGGTAATTCAATAATTCTCTGTCATTCTCTTGGCTCTTTGAGGCATCTGTGGTTTTACTTTGGGCACCTGAATTACATACATAAAACCAGGCTTTGTATGATCTCTATAGGTTGTCTATTAATACAGTTGATTGCTTTCTTGATGTAAGATTCCACTGGTTGATTATTTGCCCTGAAACTGTGTCATTTTATGTTAGGCTACTTCGTTCCACAACATTTCAACAGGCAGCCATAAAAAATAAGAATGTTAGTGTGACATACCTTTTTCAAGCTCTGCTGCAGATGCCTCCAACTGGAAATGTCTGTTCAAATTATAAATTAAAAAAGTATAAACATATGGTGCCTAACATACGTTTCCTGTACATTTAGTCAAGACAGCTGATGTCCATTCATGAAGACATTTAATCATGTGTTTGTATGAGTTTTCTCTGTTAAAGTAAAACTTGCTAAGCATAAGCTATAGGTGAAATTAATCTGCAGATCTGTTTCTGCAATGCTATGACTTCAGCTCATGCAGATATTTCTTGGGGGGAAATACCACTGTTTGCTTGCCCCACATTCATAGGTCTCTGCTCTTTTCACTACAAAATATGGGGTACTGGACTATCTAAACATTTAGTGTCAGCTTGCTTGCACCTCTTCAAATTTTTAAGTAGCTTGGCTGCTAGGGACACAGGTAGAGCAGAACATAATCCAGCTCAGGCTGGAAAACTTGCCATGGGCTGCAAGAGAAGGTCAATATGCTCTTGCTGAGTGCCTGCTCTCCTGTGAGTAGGGGCTGTGGTGTCTAAACCAGGTTAAAAAAAAGTCTAGCCCGCCTTAGCCCAGGCCTGCAGAAGGTACAGTCATTGCAGTTATGGACAAGTCGGTCCAAAATTGAATTACTGATGCTTAGGCACATGAACATCTGTCCAGCTACTCAGCTCGCAAAGCATAAGAGTATATACCGATGCAGAGGCTGAGACAGACAAACTCAACTGACTTCCACAGCAGCCTCTGAAACCCCACATGAACTGCAGCCTGCTCGGAACGTACAGTCGAGAACTGGGCAACAGACTTCCCCTCTCAACCATTTGGAAAGTGGCAGTTTACACTTTCACCTTCTGTGAATATAGACAGTATTTGCAATGTTGTTTGCTGTCATACGAAACTAAACCGACAAGCAAAGTGGGTGTATTTCCTCACCCGCTGTCCTCTCCTTCCAGCAGACGGCGGTACGTGGCGATCTCCATTTCCAAGCGAGTCTTGATATCCAGCAATATACTGTACTCATTATTCTGACCCTCCATTTCAGCTCGAAGTTGCCTCAGTTGAGCCTCTAAATTGGCAACTGCTTCCTGTATTTGGGTTAGCTGATAATTGTAACGTGCTTCAGTTTCAGCCAGAGTGTCTTCTAAAGACTTTTTCTACAGCCGGTGAAAAGAACAGGGATGTATTATTCAAGAGGATTAGTTTTTGTGTTAAAATAACATTTTGATTGAAAAGCCTCTCAGTTTCTTTATTTATGCATTTAACTGTCTACTAAACACAGTCCTTATTTCAAGTACTCGTTATTATTTACCATGTTAAGATGGGATTGTAATTCTAACTCCAGACCCTGAAAGATCTGTCTCCGGTCAGTGATCTCCCTCCTTTGGACTTGCAGCTGTTCAACGTTGATTGCTACTTCCTGGTTCAGTTCTTCTGTCTGAAATGCAAAAATGGAGGGACTGTATACTGCAAGGAGACATGACTGAGGTTCTTGCTAATGTTTAACTAATTGACCTTACCTGCATTTCAAATTGTTCTTTGGCTTCTCGACGGTTCTTTTCTGCCATTTCTTCATATTGCTTCCTCATGTTTTCCATAATAGTTGCAAGATCAACACTTGGAGCAGCATCCACCTCTACATTAACTGAGCCGCCCACCTGTTTGCGCAGTCGGTCAACGTCCTACGGCAATGAGGATTGTATTAGAATCATAGCATCGCAGGATGGTTAGAGTTGGAACGAACCTTAAAGATCATCTAGTTCCAACCCCCCTGCCTTGGGCAGGGACACTTTCCACTAGACCAGGTTGCTCAAAGCCCCGTCCAACCTGGCCTTGAAAGGTTAGCATCAGCTACGGAGAACTTTCAATCCTGAATATTGGAAGCAAATTCAAAATCTACAGACAATGAAGTAATTCTTAAATAGCACCTCAGGGCAAGACAACTTAATCACCTTGCAAATACTGTTTAGTGTACCTCATGTTAGAACATTTTACTTATTTTGTAGCAATAAGTGCTATATCATAGATAAACATATAAAAAGATGATTTCCTCAGGACCAGATCTATGGAATGAGTGCAGAAATCATGGTTTCCATTTGTATGCTTTTGTGGGGTAACATCTTCTAAACCTCAAATTATTCTTAAAGAAAACCTTCACTCCATTGTTTCTGGAGCTGTTCAGGCTTTGATGCCCGATACCTTGGATGTCAGTTAGTGCCACGCACAGTTAAACTGCTTCCAGAAAAGATACAAATGCTTCAGTCCTGCACAGCACAGTTTTAAGTGGGTAGCTAGGCTGGCTATTTTTCAAGGTTGGATTTTTCTAATACAGTGCTTAAAGAATCTATTTTCTGCAATGTGACAGGAATTTACACTTTCAAAGTTGATTGTAAGAGGAAAGTTTGGGCATGTGCCATAACTGAGATTTTGTTAACAGTCATTTTGAATTTAGGATTTCAATTTGCGTCTTTACTTGAAAGGGGGAAATAAACAATGGTTGTGTAACATTCTTACCTTTATAGGTCTTTGAAATGATAAATGTAGTGCTAAGGGTGAGTTTCAGTTTGAGCTTAGACTCCTAGGACATACGGAGTACATGTATGTAACTTGTAGGTATGTCTGCATGAGCCAGAGCTCCTGTTACAACCAGTAGAGACCAGAGAGTGTCCCAGCTAACCAGCCAGTAGGTGTTTGCTCTGCAGTGAGCTGAATCGCTCTCAAGGCTGTGTCTGTTTTATTAACTGCCTCTCAGTTGATCATAATAGAACCATAGGCACATTCATATAGATAATATATTGAATAGGTACCTAAATTTTGATGTGCTAATCTGGAGCTGAATCCCACTATAAGTGTAACATTCTTTCGGATTAACCGTGAAGACTTCATTATTCCTAGTGAGGCTGAGTTCATGTATGCTGCTTAAAAAAAATCTCCCCCTGACATTGTTTGGCTGCTCTCACCTCCTCATGGTTCTTCTTAAGAAAAGCTAGTTCTTCATTCACACTTTCAATCTGTGATTCCAAATCAGATTTCGTCAAAGTCAAGTCATCACGAACTCGGACCAGTCCATTAATGTCACTCTCAACACTTTGCCTGAGCAGGTATTCATTCTCATACCTGTAAAATAAGGCTTTTTTTGTCATCGTGAAAATGCAGCCATTTGATGTAAATGTTATAATTGATAACTACTACAGCCTTAATTGTAAAATTTTTCTTTTTATTAAACTTTACGTTAGAAAGTGTTACTTCTCAGCTTTGATACTAATAACTAGAAGCTTTCATGAATAAGAGGAGCATGAAAGAGAATTTATGAAACGATTATGGAACTTACTTCAGTCTAAAATCATCAGCAGCCAGTTTGGCATTGTCAATCTGCAGGACAAGCCTTGCGTTTTCCAACTGTGCAGCAGCAATCTAAAAAGGAATGGTTGAAAAGCAATGAATAAATGCACACTTGATCCATTTCTGGAAATTAATTCTGCATGTGAGCTTCATCTCGCCTAACTTTAGCTGTCCATTAGTCATCTAGGTTTAAGCTAAGTTCCCTTTGAAGTGCATAGAAGGAATTAGGGTTTTCCAAAAGGCAAATTATCCTGTCATAAAATAGGTATATAACTGTCTCTGGAAGGGACAGGAAATGGGAAATAGGACTGGTGAAAAATAAGAAGGGAAAGATTTAAGGAAGTTCACTGCAAGCATAATTTGACAAATCTGTCAGCTGATTGCTATGGGAATATTTTATTATTTTTAGTGGTAATTTACTATTTCAAGTAGTGATCTATTATTTTTTCTGAGCATTTGGCAGTCTTTTCTAAAAAAACACTTTGAAATCCACAGATGCTAAACTATTTAAATATGTAAATTACATCAGTATTTTCACTAATTAAAATTACTAAGGGAAGTAGAATAGAATTAATTAATTAATTTTGATTCCGAGATTTTTCATATATGAGATTACTCACACCTTCAGACCTATATCTAGTATTACAAATTATGTAAAATCTGTCACTAATTCATATCTGATCAAAATAAAGCATTTATTTTTCTTAGCTGGGAAAATTGCAATTTGGCAAAGTACATTTTCTACAATAGATTATTTTCTATCTCCCTGATAATTGCAATTCATATATTTAGAGATGGCTGTATGATATCTTACCTTATTTTGGAGATCTTCAATTGTTTTAAAGTATGAGCTATAGTCGTGCCTTATGTCTGTGGTGTTCTTCTCATACCACTCCTTGATCTGCTTTTCAATCAGGGAGTTTGCCTTTTCTAGAGAACGCACCCTCTCCAGATACGAAGCCAAACGGTCATTTAGATTTTGCATAGTTGATTTTTCATTGCCAGTGAGCAGCACATCGTTACCAGTAATATTAAGCTGAAAGTTCCCACCGAAGCCTTGTCCATAGCTGGAGCTGCTAGATATGCGGGTGCCATAGCCACCAGCTCCCCCATAGACACTGGGTGCCTGAATCTTTTGGATGGCTATTTTCCTGGAGGTTAAACCACTGACACTGGGTGAAGTAGGTTGGAAGCGGGTGCTTGTACCCCACTGAGAGCTTCGGCTAGAGAATGCCATTTGTGTTCTTTGTCTTCTGAAACGAAACAGCTAAATCTACACAGATAGAGAGCAGCTGAAGTGAAGAGCAGTGTGTGCTCTGTAAACCTTTATACTGTGTTTCAAAGAGGAAGCACAATAGTTATAAACCCCACCTCTGTTGACACATAATGTAACTGGTGTCAGTACAAATAGCACACAGCATATTGCCCCCCCCCTGTATAATGTAAAGGGGTTTTCATCTGTTCATCTGTGTTTGAGAGAATCTCCCCGGGTCATTTGGCTTGCTTTGTTATTATTTTGAATAAAAGATAAAACACAAATAAACTGTTGAATCATTTATAACAGTATACCTGCAGCCATAATCTCTATAGTCCTTTTGAACGAACAAGTAGATTCTTACTCCCATGTGCAGTGTATGAAATTAAAATGAGTTGGCTATATGTGACAAGAGACTTAAAATATTTATATTTGCAGCCAAGTATATATTTCTGTTGAGTAAGCGATACTTTGAGCCTCAGGACAGTCTAGAACAGTGAATAAATTATTAGAAAGGAGGCACCTGTAACTACCACATTATTTCATTTTATAGTCAGCACAAAACAATATTCATACTGTAATTGGAAAGTGAAGGTTGTTGTAATTAGCTTGCATTGAATATGGATTCATTTAGTGTTAGAAAACCGTTACAAGTTGAACTAGCTTTCAAGACAGTTGGAATTAAGCAGCAGAGTATTGCTTTGTCCATAAATAAATTAATAGAATCAAGAATATTGGAAATCTTCATTGCCCACTTTATTTCACGTATGAGATGCTGAGGTCCATGGCGTGACGGGAGGTGTTGAGATCAAGCTTCCAGCATAACTAGCTTCCAGCCCTCTTGTGTGCCTGAAGTTAAAGCAAAACAAGTATCCCTCCGGCCTGGTCAATATTCTAGACAAAGAGACTACCAGCTAACGAGCTTCACTGCTGGGCGTTCTGTCACAAACCCGGGTGCTATGTTCATGAACAGGAAGTCAGCTGCCTTTTTTCAGCACATGAAGAAACTCAACAATCCTACTTCTAATCATACTGAGGTTCCTCAACTGACTATAGTGTATACTTTTGATACAGAAAATGCAGAGATAAAGTGGAAAGCAAGGGAAGAAGCTGATTGCTGAGGGAGGTGTTAGTGCTGCAGGAAAGCATGTGGCAGGTACGCATTGGGACAGTACGTAGGTGTAGTTCCTTGGGGCACTGCACTGCCAGTACTTTAGTGTATTATTAATGTGCAGCTAGTCAGGTAGAACAATTAACACATATTGCCTGTATTAGTGAAAACAACTGGTGTACATACTGATCTTCAGCCTCGGGGCAAGGAAATTGGTGTAAAGAGTTAGGCTGTCATACTTAACTATTCTGAAAATATGCATCTTCCACACCAAAGTGATCAGCGTTCAGGGCAGAACTTTTTTGCAGGAGGATGCTGTGAATTGTCTTTGGACCTTGAACTTCTTTGGGTGTAACCGATAATGAAAAACATTTATTAGAGTTGAAACCAAAGTACACTAGCCATATCATTTGGACTGTCACCATAGAAACTCAAGGTGGGTCATCTTCATTAAAAATATTCAGACTGAGTAAGAATTGATCATGGTAGCAGGCAGAGCTTACACCTTTAAAGCTGCAAGAGGAATACAGCAAGAGATCCTGCTACAGTTATGTCTCTTGGCTGTATATTTCACTGCCTAGATCTCTGACAGTATTTTATGATAGTCTGTTCAAGACTAAACATTCTGCTTTGTTTTCTTCATATTTATTAAAATTAGTTCCCCTGTTGCCTTGATGGTATTTTTTCTAAACATCACTTGAAGATCCCATTTTTTCTTTTATTGAGGAAATGACAAAGGTTATTTATTAGCTTTCATGTTTGCCTGTAAATGCAACAAGATGTCATTGAAGGTCTAGGTTAGCTTTTGCGGGTCAAATTCCTAATCTTTGTATTCACAACTATCCCATCTCCCTGTGGAGAAGCAGCTACTTAGTTTAAATATCAAAAGCTAATTGCGTGTGTTATTAAATTAATGTCACGTGTTTGAAATTTACAGAAGCTGGATACTGTTTAGACATGTAAGAATAATATAAAAATACATTTCAGATTGATAGAGAAAACTTACTGATACATAAAAATTTCTAAACTTTTCTGTGACTTCACCTTATACAGTGATCATTAAAGTGGACATTAGGTCAGACATTTGCCTTGTGTTCAGGGACTGTTACTTCAGGTCAAGCTGAACCTTCAACAATTACTTTTTCTTCCAGAATCCTCTTGACAAAAGTGTTCAAGGCATGTGCAATTAGAAGCACAGAGCAATAGCATCATGCAGACCTAGTATGAAAAGACATTGGACTTAATTTTCTTAGCATTCTTTTTCTTTTCTTCTCCAAATTGTTTACTGACAGTTTCTCTGGTCTTATTTTATATGTGCTTCTGTTCCAAAAAGTAAGCTAGAATATTTGCAAGAATATTTACTAAGATCAGGATAGGTATCATTCATACCAGAGGTGGGTTTTGCTCCTATTTTTTAGTTCAATACAGTTTTTTTCATGGAATATATCTTGAATGGTTGTATAAGTCACTGGAAACTGCAGGAGTGAACACCAAAGACTGTATCTATACTAGTAAATGAAACAAAGGCAAGGCCCAGAAACTGGCTGAAAGGCAAGTGGCTCGTCATGGCTCGCATCTACAAAGCTGTACAGCTGTCAGTTGGGAGTGGTCATCAGCCTCCACTACCTCTTGAACTATGCCCAGCTATTATCTGGAAGAATATGGGCTGCCTTTTTTTTTTTTTTTTTCAATTTTATTTTTTTTATTTTATTGGTCGTAACAGTAAGTTATCTAAATAGATGTTGAGCAACCTAAAAATGTATTCTCTGATATCTACAGTTTTGATCAATGTTAAAGAAGTGGAGTTAACACTTTGCTGATGTTTTAGTTCAGCAGTGCAGTCTCCAACTCTAGACTCAGTTGGGAATACTCTGTAGAGGACAGTCTGTGGATTCATGCGTAACACTTCCTTTCAGTGACGTGCTCAGTTGGAATGGTCTGTGTGTAGCCATAATAAAACATTCATAGCAACACTAATAAATTGTTTGATTTTATGGAGAAATCTCACCTGTGTGACAGAAGTTTAATGTATGTTAGAGAGCAATGAAGATAAGTCATGCAGGTTTATGATAACGTGTGCATGCCATTTAGTATCACTCACCTTTACTAGCCAGTCACGGGTAACCAGTCTTGAGAGTTCAAGGAAAAAAGACACACCCAGCTTTGGTTCTGCATTTATGCTGCCTTTAGGTGGAACACATGCTTTGCTTTTGGCTGACTTAAAGATTTAAATAAAGAAGAGTCTTTTAGTTCAGTCTTTAGTGATGATCCATTCTAGGAGTGAAATCCAATGCCTGTTTATTAGTCCCAGTAACTGTGTTGCTGATCTCAGTTTGGATTTTGTGTCATAGTAATTTGAATCTGAAAGATCTCTTACAATAAAGTCCTGAAAGGACTTCCACTGTACAAAATGCATTCAAGGAAGAGGAATTCCTTGTTCAATATTCCAGCCATATTCCAGTATTCAGTATTTCTGTGTCTGAGAAATTCCCCTCCTTCTCTTCTTAACCTAAGAAGTTACTTCCTGATTTATGCCATACAACTGGTTTACAACCAAGGGAATAGTTGAGATGAGCTTTCAGAGGAAAATCAGAGTAAATTTTTAATGTAGTGTGAGCTAACAGCAGATTTTAAATTAAGATTTTTCTGACTGAGTGAAAAAAAGTACTTAGGACAATTCTCCACACTGAAAACAAACTATCTTTGTACCGTTTGTTAATGCAGATGCTGCACCCTTGAAGACTGCTCTCTCCAAAGAGTAAAGAAAGAGGTTTTGTATTTTGCTGAATGTGATCAGACAAGAGAAAGGTCCAGATGATGTCAGTAACTCAAATGGATTCGGTTAAGCCCTGAACATTTGCAGCACAAATGTTCTTCCTCACATATATATTTTTTCCTCATTTCCTTCTCCTTTTTATCTTTTGTCCAATGAAAATACCTTAATCATCAAATCACAACAGCTTATTTCTTTCTGCTTTGAGCTTTTGACCAAAGAGGTAAATTTAAAACATTGCTTTAAATAGTGTGATACTTTAAAAAGTGTCCCAGATCTTGGAGTGGTGCGTAAGACAATGTGTTGGTTACATCCTTCCCCAGCCACAGGTTGAAAATGAAAGTCAAGAGCTGCCTTTCCTGTCTTAGCTGCTCTCCTCGAATCAGATTTCAGTGCCAACAATAACAGCTCCAGGCCGTAGAAATGAACCTTGTCTTTTTTCTTCCTTAAATGTACCATTAATATCAGCTCTAATATAATGTAGAAGACTACCAGGCAGATCTTTTTCCCTTGTAAAAATTATGTGCAACTGAGGTGTCAGTGGAATGAGAAAACCAGTAAGCTGAAGAATATTTCAATTTACTGGTTTTCTCAGTTCCATAATGCTGCAATAGTTCAGTATCCATAAGAAAATATTACATATTTGTATGATTCAGTAAGCAAATAAAATTTTCATGGCTCTGTGCAAATATATGCGCAGACTGATAGTATGCCGTAAAAGATACCTATAAACACACTGCATTGCATGTATTCCTATTTGTGTAGATTTTTTTTGCTAGCTTTTAAAAAAACATCCTTGTGGTTTCAGGGAGCTGACTCGTATCACGCTTGGAACCCCAAACCGAGAGAAAAAATAGGTTTTTTTCAAGGGTATAATTGCACTCAGCTGTCAGGAGTTGTCTGGGCAGTCGTATAACTGCAGCTTTTTGTTTGGGGACCACTCTGGTAAATCCCCCCTTCAGTACCTTCTAGTACCCACATGGCATCCCCTCTCCCAGTGTCTGTATAACCAGAAACAAACTATAGGTTGCTTGCTTTGTAAAGAGAAGGAACCTGAGATACTATCCCAGCTTCAAGGTCTCTGTCAGGCAATCGGGTAAAAAAAAAAAAAAAAAAAAAAAGACTGAAAACAGGCCAAAAATGCATCTCAGTACTGCCCTTGAGAAAGTTGTGCATTTTGAGGCATGTCCATTACACAAGTACTTCAACAGAAATTTCCAGTTAAAAATTGTTCATTAGCCTTACTAGTCTCAGAGAAGGCACAGATATCAAAAGGAGTGGGTCCTGCGGTGATGCTTACTCCCAGCAGTCCCATCGCATGCCATTTGGAGCAGAAGCATGATGTCTGTATACCTGTTTGTCACTAGAGGCCACCACATGCCTTCTTTAAAGTGTTACAGGTACAGCTCTACATATTACTTGCTACATTGGGAGAATCCATGCTGGAACCTGAACATGGTTAATGAAAGTCACATATTACATAACAAAGTTTAACATATTACCTACTTTTCTGGTCCTATATCCAGAAGAAAAATTTTTTGCATAACTCTTGTGGCCAAATGTTTCAAGTAATATTTATCTTCACAGCCACAAGCTGTAATTACAAGAGTTTAGCATTGTGTATGGCAGTGAGTTTGTAAGCAATGGCAACAAGTATTACCTATCCTTCTAAACCTTGAAAGCTGAGTTTTTGAGGACAGGAATGTTCATTATCCCTTTGAATTATGCCCCTTTCTTTATGACTGATGCTTGCGTATCTTAATTTTTAGACAGCAGTAAACTCTAGACATTAAAGAAAACGTTTGTTTGGATTTGTTTTTATGTTTTTTTTCCTGCATAGTAGCAATGTTATTTCCAGTGGAACACATCCATTCACAAGATGTCTTGGTAACTGGCGTGAGACTGTTCTGTGGTGAGAGTAACTAAGCAACAGAGCCTGGGCACTGAAATGGCTTCCAAAAATTGATAATTTGCCCCATTAATAAGGAATGAAAAAGTGGTTTTTTTCTGCACTGGTAGCCTTAAAATTGCAATTTCTGTCTGCTTGCAGCAACATTACGTATTTCCTTCTTTGCAATTGCTCTTGCAAAAGTTGCTTCCGGTGTACTTGTTTTATGTATTTTATGCTTTAATTTCTTGTATGCAGGATTCAGGGGTGTAGGTCTGAGCCAAAGCTTGTACTTTTTCTCTACAAGTAGCCGAGTATTAACTTCTGTCCTGGAGAGGTACTGTATAGTTTGTCAGCTACTTCAGCTTGTTTGTTTCTCTGTCTTTTCCCTGCCTGCTCCAAGTAATTATTCCTCTAAACTGAAATACATTTTTCTCAAAGTGTATTCCTCATTTTTGTTGCTTTCTATAAAGCCTAATAACAGCTTATCAAACTAACTCCTGTTGACTTGTCCTTAGGACATTGGAAAGCAAAAAAATTTACCCCTGAAGTCTAGACAGTTATTGAAAGTGGCTTTACCACAGCTGATGTTATGATTTTATGCCTTTAAGCTTCTGATGCATATTCAGACTTTCAAAAGGCAAATTAATGTGTCCAGAAGAAGCAGCCATGCACCTGTTTCACCATTAGGTCATGTCTAGTACTATGAGCTTCTATCATACAGGCAGTCCAAACTGTAATATATTGATGCTTATGTTTAATGTGATATTTTTGCAAACAATTCTTTTATGCCACCCCTAGATGCATGGCTCAAGTGGGTCATTTCAGTATAGTCATACAATTAAAAATATCATAAAATACAACTTGAAAAGAAATAAAAAAAATTACTGAGGAAGGAATTATGAGGAAACAATACATAGTAAAAAATTACTTGTGATTTCACAAAGCCAAACGTACATGTAGAGTCAATAATTTAGATGCTTTTGCTGTATAATTCAGGACGTGGGGAGGACAGGGGGGTGCAGGTCTCTCAAGCATTATTCTTTCCTTGCTTCCCTGTTTATAGATCCTTACCTTTTCTAAATGATTCATACACAGGAACAGGCATCTCCCAGCAAAACTTTAGAAACCTTTATAGGTCAGGGTGTGGACATTGTGAAATGTTTTACCGGCTCTTCTACCTATTCTCTCTGCTTCAATAATAGCATGCAAACAGTGTTTTTAGCAGTGTTATAAATGCTAGATTTTCTTTTCTTCTCTTTCTGAAATGACTTAATTAATTTTGCATATGTATTAACAAGGCAGGCAGAAAGCAAAAATTTTGCATTCTACAGGAACGTCTTGTTCATAAATAAGAAAGAAACCTGCCAATGTGTGACCACATCACCAGAAAGAATGTGTGATTAATAGCACAAACCAGTACTGCATTACCTCATTGCAAACCTCTTCCAGAGGATCAACAATTCACTTACCAAAGCTGTGTATTGTCATATACCTTAATAAGTTTTAACATTTCTACAAGTGAAATGAGCTATGACTCATACACATTCTGGATTGCATTCAAGTCTGTTATAAATCACGTTGGAGGATTATTTAGTGCAGGACTTCCTTAAATGGCAGGTGAAACTGCGAGAAGTGATTTGTGAATGCTGATGGTTTCAGCCTCCTTTTATAGACTGTGAGTTCCTGTGTCTTGTTCATTTGCAAAAGTATTGTTACATCATTCACTTGGGCTTAAAAATGACATTGTCTCCTATTGATATTTTTTTGCTATCCTATTCCATTTATGGGAAATGGAATATAATAACTTTCAGTGTCTTATTTTTTATGATACTTCAAATTTTTAAAATTGCAGTTTCTTTGGGCCTGGGTCAGTTATTTCCTTGATGTTGAAACAACGCTTCTGTGTATATTTAATACGGAAGTAGAATAAATACCAGCTAGCAGAGTTCAATCAGTTTTAATATAATGAATTACTAAAATAATTTTTCAAGCAATACAGTATCACACTCCTGAAGATTTCCTTTCCTACAAGACACTGATCTGAGACTAAGAGAAAGAAGCACATATGCCATCTCTTTTTTAAAATTTCCCAAATAACTACAGAATCACCAAAGACAGCCAGGCATAGTGTTCCATACAGGACTAATTTTAGTAGGGCTGTCGGCACATGTAAATTGAAGAACATCATCAAAGTATGTGCAGGGTCTTGACCAGCAGTGCACACTTGAAATGAATCAATCAAATTATCCCTTCAGTGCGATCAGATACAGAAAGGATTGCTGTAACTAGAGAATGGCTCTTCGCGGAAGTTGTGTTATCTAATAGCTGGGGTAAGTAGAAGCTGTGAAGTGATGAATTCTAATTTAGCCACTATCAGTGACTTTCTTTGCAGCCTTGAGCAAGTTTTGTCATCTCTTTTTCCAATTTCTCAAACAATAAAATGGGAATGATAATACTAGCCCCATTCATTATCTCCCTAACTTCATCTCTCAGCATGTTGTGAGAATATAATGTTAGTAGTGCATGCAAGTGGTAAATTTTGGTATCATTATTTATTATTTAGGGTGCAAACCTGCCCTAAATACATTTAGAAATGCATAGCATATCTACCAGAACACATACTCAGAAATAATGAATAAACACTAGATATAGGGCAACATATGGCTGGTGACACAGTATCATAAGCTGTTCAACAAAAAGGAAATCTGCAATTACACATGGCATTCTAAAGCCATGAAAAGTTCTCCAAAAATAAACAATTTTTGCCATGGAATACTTGCTTTCATTTAGAAAACAGACTGTAGTGTAACTAATATTTATATGTTTAAGGACTAATTGGTTTACTTCACTTATTAGAAGAGAGCAACTTGAATGGGTGTGTTAGAGCCATCGTTGTGCGATGATGTTAGTAAATGGAGTGGACGATGAGGTCAGCGTTGTGGCTGTACTGGTCTGACCATTACGGAATGCAATGACACAGTTGTAAGAGAACGTTAAAGACATCAGAGCGGTGGAGTGGAATGGGAATTCTTCTATGTCTTAGCCAGTACCATTTGGACCATAACAGAGCGTAACACAGCAATGCAGGGAGTGCATCTCTCACCTCTGCGTGAGAGGACACTAGGACACAAGTAGAGCCAACGCATTGCTCAAGAATGGGAAATAAGGACAGGTGTGTTCTATAAAGCACTTCAATAATTCGTTTTTCCTTCTTCTTTCCTTGTAGTTTAGCACAATCAAAACCTAGTGCAAAGCATAGGTACTTTCCTTTGATTTAGAAATAAGGGGCTACTTAGAAGTTTTTGTAATTATTTGTATCACAGCAATGTCTGTAAATTTGATAAATAACTCTAGCTTTAAATAACAGAGAAAATTGTTCAAGAAAACCTGGGCACATTTTGTCCAGATGCTACAAACACCAGGTCTGGCTTGTTGGATCTGGTAAGCCATAAGGAAGGACACTGTTAATTAGCCAAGAGTTACTAATCCTGTATTACAAGTTTTACCCAATTTAAAGAAACCATTAGGTAATCCATTCAATGCTTTTGGGATCTCTGTGCAACAAGGGTGGAGAGTAGCGGGGGGTGAAGGGGAATCATGAACTGGTCCTAACATGCCAGTAAGAAAACATTGTATCACAGAGATGGGCTTTGTTTATTTTAAATCTGCATTTTCTTTGAAATTTTCACTTTCTTTAGTGAGCCTAGTTTCAAAGCAAAGCAGGTAACAGGAATCCTTTATGAAAGTCCCTTCTGAGTAGGTATGAAAGAGTACAACGACAATTTCCCTCATGAATATGAGACTGCCCTGAACAGACTGTTTTATATGCAGACGTTGACTTTGGAATGCAAATCCATACAGACACTCATTATGCTCCATTTTGTCTCTCTTCATTCTGCTCTGCAGTCTTCCTCGTCTAAACAGCCCTAATAATATTTCTCTTTTTCTTGCTCAGTTTTCAGCTTTGCATATCACTGGAAACTCTCCTTTTGCTGTTAGGGTCTCCTGCTGAGTAGGTGATTGGGCTGATGTGAGAAAGGGGAAGAAGCTTGGATTTGGCTAAAGAACTTGGGCCTCTCCCCTTACGTTAGTATGCATTGCACATACCAGTTTATCCTGACTACAGAATCCATCAACAAAAACGATGAGCATTAATATGAAATCAAATAACTGAAATGGTACTTTGAATTAAATGGGTCGCAGAGAAAGAATGAGAGTATTTGGAAAAGTACTTATAATCTTTGAAGGAAAATTTGTAAAGACAGTTAAAGAAAATTTCTCTAAAGCTGAAGAATAAAGAAATGTTTCTAGGGTGAGTATTTTAGTAAAGTGTACTTTATAACAATCCTACTAATAATGCTGTTTTAAACAGTGACATTGAAAAGTTGTATATAGGGAAGTCTAATAGTTTTGCTTACATAAATGTCACCTGTAACCTGTGCCACCTCTTTTCTTCTTTTTTGTGTCCTTCCAGTTTTATACCTCCTGAAACAATGAGGCTTTTGCAGTCTTGACCTATGTCAGTAACACTGCCGCTTTGGGCTGGTGCGTATGTCAGAAAAAGCAAAATTGGAAATTCCAACAAGAAGTAATGGAAAAGGATTTATTGGCTATAGTGAGGTATATGATCAGAGACATAAGACCAGAAGAAAAGTTGAGAGATTATTCACTTTAAATTATAGTTAATTTGCAGAGCAATAAATGTATCACAGATGGAGATTCATGCCCCAGTGAGATGTGCATAATACATATATTACCAGCTCAGCCAGTCATTTTCATGGAATAGCTTTTCTTCAGCATTTTGATGATTAAAAGCTCTTTAAACTAACAATATCAGCTATACCTAGCTCTGTATGGCACTTTTCATTATTAGGCTGCAAATCATTTTAGGAGAGAGTTCACTATAGTATCCCAGTTTTACACACAGGGAGACCACCATACAGAACGTAGTTGCACAGCAGGGGCTTAGCCTGCTAGGAAAGCCAGGAGTTAGCAGAACTTTTGACTTCATGCTTGCTGGTGGATCTCGTTGATGGTGGAGGATACCACCTGCCCATTCACGCTGTCATGGACAATTGCTTTGATCTTTCGATTGGTCAGTCCAGCATGTTCTGAAAGAAAAAGAAAGGTTAATTAGACAAGAAGCAGTGCTGAGGCAAGATGATGCAGGGAAAGCTTCATTTACAGTAATTTACCAGCTACCTCCTCAATTGATTTATCTTTACATGTTTCCCTTTAAGTCAATACTTATTACTTATTTCTCTTTGTGAAATGTACTGCCAGAGAATCACCCTGAGTCTTGTCCAGGTCAGGGCAAATGAATAATACAGCTACATCCCAGCCAATGCAAATCTAACTTCAGAGCAGATTAGCCTAAATGTCTGTAGGTCATGCTCATGCCAGAATATGAGTTTCCAGACATGCAGATTTTGTGTTTGCTCTCAAGCCCTAACACTGTTTTAGTCACCAAGTGGAGTCTCTGTGCCTCCTCATCCACCGCGAAAGCTTTAGTCTTGAGTCTGAGCTTTGGACAAGGGGTTTGACTAACAGAGGTCAGTCTGAAGATAGTCCACGAGTGGCCAGACACAGCGGAATGTGCTCTGAAGCGCAGCCCTTCACAAGACTGATGAATCACTGAAATTATTCTCAAATGTGGCCTACATGAGAATTAATTGCCATGCAAACCTCTCGTAGTTCATTCCTGTAAGGTTAAAATTATTCTGAGTAAAATTTGATTGAAAATGACAATAATTAAGAGTCACTATAGAGAACAAAATAAGGGACTTTTACCTTTAGGTTTTAATTCAGATTTTCTTGCTATCCTGTAAAGATAATAAAACAGAGAAAAAAATAATGATTATACTAATTTCAAGAAGTTATTTATCCCCTTCTTCTCAGGGATTCTAAGGAGACCTCATAGCACTATGAGACGAGATGAAATAAAAATAAATTAAAAAAAATGATGTTTTTCTACCATGAGAATGTCTCCTCTTCAGTAGTCTCAGGTACAGATAGTCTCACCTGAAACTGTTCGTGTGTACATTCATTATTGGTTCTACTGTGGACAGTTGCCTGGTTTCTCATATGCTCTGAGTTGCTCAAGTTGATCTCGTTTTGGCTTCTAACAAGTACCCCGTGCTTGGTGCTATACTGTCCTGCCTCCCTGAGATTTTCAGTTATAACGGCTGCTAATCTTCCTTTTTCTGATTTTGTATAAATAAGACATACTCTGTATGTAAGATGCGAGAATAAAGAATAGAGGCCCAAAGGTTTCTGAATTGAGAGATTTCAGGCAAGGCAGAGATGGGGAAGCCAAACGACCCATCAGCAGAGGGGCATATGGTACAAATTTTGTGTGCCAGTATTTGTAACTGCAGACAGCTGACCAGAAAAGATCTAAACTTGTCTCCAGGCTTCTTTTTGATCTAGATCTTGTTTTGAAGATAGGAAATGACTATGAATTTTTCTGAAGTTAGCATTTTTTCCTATGCTGAGATAGGTATGCTGTGGGAATGTAGTCTTGGGTTTTTTTAATAAAAAGTTATATTAATTTAGATAATCCAAATTACATGGATACAAGTTTCTCTGTGTACTAAGTGGCTCAAACTTTTTATTATGATCCATCACATTAAAATACCAACCCTTGATGTAGTCTGGAACTCACAAGCTTTGATTAAGCATAAACAAACAAACAATAAATAACCCGAATATGAGAACTCTCTTCTCATCTATTCCAGTCAGAGCAGCTTTGCCTTACCCGTCAGCATTCCCTTCCAGCAGCAGGCGGTAAGTGGAAATTTCCTTCTCCAGGCGGGTTTTGATCCCAAGAAGAACCTTGTATTGGTTATTTTGCTGCTTGATGTCACGACGAACCTGGCTCAGCTCTTCCTCACATTTGGAGATGATCTGCTGCATGTTTTGAAGTGCAACAGCATAGTAATTCCGAGTGTCAGCCAAGGTGTCTTCCAGCATGCGTTTCTGACAGAGCAGATAATACCAATACTGTGATTATTATTTATGTGGTAGATATAATGCAGAAATGCCAGCAAATTTGGTCTCTGGCTAGAAGATTACAAAATTAAGACTGTGGTAATTTAAACACTTATGTGTTTGCATGACTATTCATGTGAAGACAGCAGAATCATGAAGCGGTGTCATGTGTGCACAGAGAGGCAAACTCTCGGTAATTTATCCCTGCCATATTCTTTCTGCTCAAAAGCTGTGCTCCTGTAACTGTTGACGCCTTTGTCAGTTCTGCATTTACTGTCCAAACTCTCCGAGTCATGGGTATGTGAGCTTTAACCTGAACAAGAGCTGAATAATATTTTTGAAGATTTCCCACCAACATTTTTCACAGTTCAGATATTTCATGCATTATAATAGTGGTTGTAAATATGAAATTTGTGTTACTATCTGTCTTCTTGGACATTTTTTTCTTTTTAGATCATGGAGTCAGCTATCCCATCTCTTCTTTTTTTTCTTCCCATATTTTATTCGGAGACATACATTTTTCACTTCTTGGTGATGGTTACTGAATCTATTTTGCATATTCTGGCAAAGTCAAGCATGGTCCAAATTCCAATTTCACTGATACTTTAATAACTGCAATGAAGTTACGCTAGGCTATGGATTCAAATGAAGAATTGGTCCACGACAATTTCTGAGAATGTATGAAGTAACAGTGACCAGCCAGAGATGTCTACAATAGATACCTTACTCATCTGTGCCTGCATCTCGATGTCCAGGGACTGTAAAGTACGTGTTAGATCCTTGATCTCATTCTCATTGCGCTGTATCTGCTCTGGATTGGGGGTTACTGCCAGAGACATAGCTGCGCTCTACGGAGCAAAAACAAGATAAAAGCTTACTGATTCTGGCCATTCATGTACAGCAACAAGGATCTTTGAAATGAGCAGAAAATAGCTGTTACCTGTTCTTTGTACCAACTGTCCAGGCTTTGACGATTCTTTTCAATTATGGCTTCATAATCTTCTCTTATTTCTGCTAGAATCTTGGCTAAGTCTTCAGGAGGTGCTGCATTTACTTTTACATTGACTTTGAAGTCTTGTGATGAGCGATTTGCTTCCATATCCTATTCATATATTAGCAGAGGAAACAAGCAAACTTGTTTATGAAAGTGGAAAGTTTTCATTCCTATCTTGTCTTCTTCAGTTCCATCCTCTCACAGTACTAAAAACGTTTTTTTCATTATGATAGGTTAATTGTTATATATTCTCAGTTAACACTCTTTGGAAAATTTATATATGGATAATACTATGACATGACTTAAACCAGTGACTTCTATCTGCTTCTGTGGCAGAACTGTGCTAGAGAACTCAAAAACATGTGAGAAGATCTTTTCATATAATGTTTCTGGAAGTTATATACTCAATGGAAAAGCACTGACATTTTGTATTTATTTATCTATTAGGAACCCAAAACCTTTGATGAAAATCTAACAGTTAATTTCATCTTTCTTACCCTGTATGTTAATATTTATGGAACTATAAGTAAGTTTACAGGAGAGTAATGTAAAAGTTCTATGTAATTGTTAAAGGAATAATTGGATTAAAGCATATAATTACTGTGTAAACAACATAATTACAGGACAAGTCAAGCAGGCATGGTAACATTCCTTTTGGTGTAGCACAATCTTATGTGCTAGGTACCATTTTCAAAAGCGCCCAGGCAAAGCAGCGTTTCAGGGTATGACATCATGGCCTCCAAAATGCCGATCAGCTGGACATACGGATGTCTCTATTGGTTGCTCTGCTTCCAAGAGCTGTTTTATTATAGCTGTTCAGTAGTATCCCTGGCTATAAGGGGATCAGCCAAAGACACCTTCACCTACTGCTGTGTAACCCTTGTCTTTCTATTCTCCTTTTTAATAATCCACAGATACTGAGTAGGATGTTTGGTTCTTCACTAGGTAATAACTGAAAACAACATCAGATCAAGCAAAATAAAAACAGCATGTTGTCAATCAGTGGTGTTACATATGTGGGAATAACAGAGACCACTGTGGTATAGCTCTGGAAGAATTCAGAGCAGCATGGTTTTTTGACAATTATTAAGTATTATCTAATTATTTTGCTTAGGATTTTGCAAGAATAAGTAATTTTACTTGACTTCAACAACGATTCTTTTTAATTTTGATCTTTCAAGAATCCAAGGTCTGTTTAGTTCAGGTCAGCCTGCTCTAGGTGACCCTGCTTGAGCTGGGGGTGGGTGGACAAAGTGAGCTCAAGAGGACCCTTCCAACCTCAACCACTCTGTGCTTCTGTGAAATCATATATGCAGAGTTGAAGGCAAAGTCTGTGATGGGTAAAACTCAACAGCAACATTTCCTGTTTTCTTGAAATCTCTGTGTATTTATATCTAAGTATTTCTGAGAACATTTCTGGCGAATATGTAAGTCATTATTATGACAGATGGGCAGGTGACTATAAAAGAATCTGTAAGAAGATACAGCAATTTGTTATCCTTTCTGAAATCCCAATTTAATTGGTAAAGTAGTACACAAACTTTGTGCCTCATCTGACTCTCATTGGCTGCTTTAAATATGATTAGGTTCTGAATCATCAATCCCATTTATAGATTGTGGATCTTACTCAAAGTTAATTATATGGTAGCGAAGAATCGTGTGATAGGATTTTACCAAGTGGAACTTTTTCTACCTCCTCATGGTCTTTCCTCCTGAGGATGTGCTCTTCTCTCAAGCCTTCAATTTCCATTTCCAGATCTGTTGTAATAATGGTCAGGCCGTCGAGCTCCTTACGCAGGTTCTCAACATCAAGCTGCACTCCCTGTCTGCGAGACTTCTCTGCTTCGTACCTTTATCAGGAAAAAGAAGATAAAGCATGCTTGCTGAGAACAGACTGCTTCTAGCCTCTTGTATAAGTGGTATCAAAGAGAAGTAGACTTACTTAAGTCCTCTACGTAGGGAACTAGGGAGAATAAAAAACCAAGGAAACAGGTTCTGTTTCTAAAATATGTTGAGTATTCTTGAATAGACTTAAGATGGGTCTCAGTATTGTTTTTCTTTCTTCCTCACAACTCCTCCTATATGATATGAAATAATTGTTCTTTCTTTCATTTTCCTTTATGCATTTTAATATTCACCAGGTTGTGAAAGTTTGAGAATATGATTCTCAAAAATTTGCCAGTAAATAGGTGAAAACAGTATCAACCATCAATGCTTTCTGTAGTTTTTCCAAAATGATAACTTTTCAGTCCTTCAGAAAACAGGAAAAATGTAATGGAAGCCAGTTGTTCACATTCCTCTCTACCCTCTTGCAGTTTGCCATCTGTAGTGAGCCAAAGTCAGAAAGACACTGCCATATCTTCCCTTGGGCATATGAAGCACTTTTGCTCTACAGAATCTCTCCCTTCATGTTTTTTGTGGGTGCTATTGATGTTTCTACATTCAATCCATCAGACTCATTCTATGATTCCAGTCTCCAGGTAGTTCTACTGTTTCCTTTTTATGACACTGTTGAATGATAAAGAAAGGCAAGGCTAGGTAAGGCCTACAGTGTTCAGAGTCTTTAAGTTTGTTATAATATTACCAAAAGCTGAGATATTTTTTTAATAGCTGATCATCATCTGTTGAAAAGAAGACAAGTCTTCATGATTCCTAAGAAGTCTAACTTTCAGAAATGTAAATTCCTTTCCTTTGCCTGGAAGTTTTCTGTCCAAACATTTTTGCTTTTTAATTGGTCTGAGAACTACCTTTCAACAATGTACTGAAAAGTCAAACTGTGCACTGGTAGCCAAGGAAGCACTGGCCCAGTTACTGCGCAAAACTTAGGAGACTCCAAAGCAGAAGATACTGAAGGACGAGTATTTCCTGTGGAGCTGGACAGCAGAGGAGCTTAAGTACAGGAAATAGATTTGGGCTGGACTGGGGAAGCATAGTGCAGAGAAGGCTTAATTTGTATTCCCAGATGACAGTTTTAAATGCCTTTTGTCACAAGTATCAAGTGTCTGCTGTAAAACCTGCTCTTCAGGACCTGAACTAAGTATCATAAACAGGGTGACTCAAGGTTGTTCAGTAATCATTTGTGGTTTTTACATCCTTTTTATCCTTTTTTTTTTTTCTTTCTGTTCTGCATTGGTTTTATTTATCAACTATCACCAGAAAACCTCAGTAAAATCAGTTTTGTATTGGTTTATCAAGAAAAAGTAATATTTTCCTTAATCCTCTTTCAAACTTAATCAGGAAACCAAAGAAGAGCTTACTTGAGCCTGAAGTCTTCAGATGCCATGTTAGCATTATCAATTTGTAAAAGGATACTGGCATTGGTGATCTTGCCATCCTCAATCTGGAAAACAGAGAATCCAACAGGAGACTCAGTGTTGCCATATGGTGGTGGTGAATAACCTGTACTGTTTTAGACTCCCTGATGCTTGTAGGAAGCATCTAAATAGTAGAAGTCCTATGTTAAGTAGAGTACATGAATAAAAAAAGCTTATTTTCCTGATTCACCTAGATGTTTCTGCAGTTTTTGCCCATACTCTTACTTTTCTCTTTGTCTTAGTTTTCTCGATATGAAGCAGGAGGAGTCATCTTATTCCTGGTCAGGTAGAGGATTATGAATAATATTACACAAACTTCATGGTATATTACAGAATAACAATCATCATCTTCTTCTCTTTTTTGTGAACTGATTTTGATTCTCTTTAGCATTGCTGGAAAAGCAGCCTTGGTCATCTTTAGGGCAAATTTCAGTGAGAACCATTAAGCTGTGTCTGAGTACAATCAAAATGCTGAAATTAATCATATGCTAAAAAGGAAGCATGTGCAGAAACACCTTGCTGAATCAGTGTTGTGATGCAGAGGCATAACAATGATGGTAGCAGCAACTCATGAGCAGGACCCCTCAAGTCCACCACGTGCTTCAGTCTGGAGTCGCATGGGTTGTCATTTTGAGAATAACACTGGCATCTAATTGTCATGGCCCATTCAGTTATTCACCTATAACTGTACTGAATTGTCCAGCAGCATGGAGTGATTAATTCATGTTTCTAATTTTGCTTTGGGATGTTGAAAATTGCCCTAAAAGGTGCAGGAGAAAGTGCACCGCATCATTCATTTAGTGTACTCAGCATGCACTGAAGAGACTCCTAAGTCCCTGTTAACATGAAATAGCTTTGAACTATAGATCTGAATATGAAAAGCTCAGTAGTCCATTCAAAATCTTTGAAAGAATTCTAGCAAGAACTCATACATAATTAGCAGGAACTAATAATAGTGGGACGTCAAGTCCTGTTCTAACAAAGAGGAAAGAGAAGCATGGTTGCACTTCCAACAGCTGCCTTCACTCAACACTTGCATAGCAAAACAAGGGGCATTACGGCTGCACAGAAATCATTAGCCATTTACAGAGCTCTCAGCACCTTGAAGTAAAACTTCCCACACCTAAGTGAATCACGAAGAAACAAGGAAATGATAATATTGTCCTGAAGTGTCAAAAGTTTACCTCTCATAGTGAAAAAGAATGTGCTTGTGGAATGTTTTAACTAATCTGTTAACAGACTGTACATTCTTGGGCAATTAGCAGCACACCTCAGATACTGCCCTGGGACATGATCAAGGCCAGGTGAAGAAGTGTAACAATGCCCTGAATGTGTCGCTGCCTGGAATTTGTTGTTTAAGAAGAGGCAATTCTTGAATGCATTCTTAGAGAATGGTAAATTTTACTATGGGAGGTAATAAGGCCATGAGAAAGCAACATGCGAGTTCTTCAACTTTGTGCCACTTCATAATCATGCAATACAGCAATACGTTTATATAAATGCTTTATGACTCTTTCTGTGCGATCTGAAAGAATAAGAATACAACAAAGGAGTTACAATTGTCAGTGTTTTGCCAACTGCTGTATGATATTGATTGCCGTGCCAGTTAGCAGTGCATTTCAAATGTGGACGTGTATCTGTTTAGTTATACAAATTGCTTCACTACATTCGTCATGAATATGGGTGCATCACTAATATCAATCTGCAAACTTAGAGATAATTAAGAACTCACATATTATTATATATAAAATACACTCAAATTCCTTCTCAAAACAGATTTTTTTCAATAAGTCTTCCTGCACTGACTTCTTCCTCAGCACGCCTTCTGTCCTTTGTCCAACAGCATTGATCCTGTCTCCTTGAATGGTCTGTAAATCAGTTTGGTTATTTAGTGGTACAAGATGTTTGAATGACACATTTGCCTGAAGAACTGGTGCTATTTTACTTCGTATCTGGGTTAGAATGGAGTCAGGGTGGAGCAAGGCAACTTGCTGTTCCATCTGGCATGTTCATCCAGAATTCAGGTATCCAGGAAAGAGTGTGGTCCAAAAGGCAGGACCCAAATGGTTATACGCCTCCAAGTTTAGAGAGCCAGTACATCACAGGCTTTCTGGGTTATTGGATATAGGATCCTAAATTTTTTTCTAAATTTCATTTTAGGTGCTAAATTAGTTTCACCTTTTTAATTCATGGTTAATTAATTTAATTATGGTTAATAGATGCTATATTTTCACTCATTTCACTGGCAGTCATGGTGCTAATTGCAATAATTTATAGAGAAAGTAAAAATTCTGGGTTAAATCACTAAATCGTCACCGGTAAATAATCCTTTAATAGCCCTTCCTCCCCAGTATGAGCACCACATTCAGTACCTGCTGGCTGAGACAGCCATTAGTCTAACTGGTGCCTGTAGCCAGTGATAGCTATTTAAGTGGTGAGTGTTAAAAGTAAGTGTTTTGGGTACAACCTAGTCAAAAGTGAGGGCTTTACCCCAATCAGCCTTATGTTTTTAGTCTTACTGTCTTCCTAAATGTTTCTGATTTATTAATTCCAAATCAATGTGAACATATTTATATTCTTGATGAGCAAGTTTTTTATCTCTGCATCAGTTAAAAAAAAAAAAGTGCTCAAGTGATAGTTCTGGAGACGGATGACCTTTCTTTATCCTTAAAACAGAAATAGGTGATGACAATTCTGGTTCTCCTTACACATTGTCTGTGGTCGGAGTGCCTCATCTTCTGCCTGGAGGCAACACATTTAACAGTGAGCGGGGAGTTTGATTAAGTCCCTGGCCTCAATCAGCAAAGATGCGGGATAGTACCGTTTCCAAGCCCTTTTGAAAAAAAATTTCTCAGGGTCTTGAGAATGCCAAGTAACCATATTATAAAAAGTGGAGGGAAAACTACAACATCGCATTTGGAATAGCTTTGTTTTTTACCGCATATAGCTGTGTAAAGTTAATTACACTGATTAGTCACACAGATGGTTACAGTGCTAAGTATGTTCATTATGAATACAGATTAATATTATCCTTAAATTTGAAGACACGTGAGTTTGGGAGATTGAAAGAGTTATTGTTGAACGTTAATATTAACTACTGGCAGGAACCAGAAATTCTCCTTTTAATTATAGTGAAAACATCCACAAGGAATTTGTCACTGCTATTTTCTTAATTACAATGAAGTATTTTTCCATCTGATTACATAAGCTCATTGGACCCAAAACTCCTGTAGTTTCATTGTCTGCTACCACAGGAATCAAAGAAATGAAATGCAACAGTATGTGTAAAGGCAGCACGCATGAGAGAAGGCAGTCTTTTCAGTTTGCCTGCTTTGTAATTTGCTTGAATACATGTGCAGCCAAAAAGACCAAATTCTGCCAGACATAGTTACTCAAACCACAGTTTCATGTACAGAAACGAACACTTGGCAGCATACAAATCTCTTTATACTATCAGTCTTTACAGAATCCCCCTTGTCTCCTTCCAGCCTGCCTTTCTTGTAACCCATTCTTCTCCTTGTGAACACAAAGAGTGTTTATGCCCAGGTCCTGTAACCACTTTCAATAGTATTTCTAACATTTGAAAGGTTTTATTTAACTTTCTTTAAAGGAATGTCACCAGCATAAATGAGTACCCAGATTCCTTAAAAGAGCATAGAATGACATAGTCACTTACAGCTCTGACTTACCTGTCTTTGCATGTCAGTGACGTTTTGCTCGTATTGGTTGAAGTCATGCCTTTTTCCGTGAGACTTTGT
This sequence comes from Burhinus oedicnemus, assembly GCA_008921705.1. Classification (NCBI taxonomy): domain Eukaryota; kingdom Metazoa; phylum Chordata; class Aves; order Charadriiformes; family Burhinidae; genus Burhinus; species Burhinus oedicnemus. The sequence continues at coordinate 5,526,746 of VFFE01008899.1, read as the reverse complement.
CTTGTGCCACTCTAGGATGCAGCTTTCCAGCTGAGCGTTAGCTGCTTCTAAGGAGCGGACCTTGTCCAGATAGGCAGCCAAACGGTCATTCAGGTTTTGCATAGTCTGTTTCTCATTCCCACCCAGGAAGATGCTTTCCCCATGGTGCTCACCGAAGCCTCCCCAAGGTGCCCCTCCTCCAGTAGCCAGCCAGAGGGGTCTGGCAGAGGAGAAAGAGGGATGTGTGCTGCTGGCACCACCATCTGCACTTGAAAGTCTGTAAGAAGTTCCTTGCTGGGCCAAACCACACCCTGAACTACCCCTGAGGGACCCAGAAAAAATCTGAAAAGGGCCTTGGCTGGTACTCATGTTTAGCTCTGTTGTGAATCTATCCCAATGTTTGACTGACTAGCACTGAGCAGCTTCTTAGCCTTCCCTAAGCAGCTTTATGCCTTTTCCTGTGGGAGTTTCCCTTCGATGAATGACTACAGCAACAAGATTGTGTCATCATGAAACGTGCTTCCTCTTGGTCAATTCTGAAGCATTTATGAGCCTGCACACACTGTTGTTGTTATTTGGAATCACAGCCACATACCAGATTGCTTTCCTTTTGGTTGGGTTTTTTTTTGTTGGTTTTTTTTTTTTCTTTTTCTTTTCATATTAAAATAGCGAGGTGTGGCTAAACTCAGTAGGTGTGGAACAGGATCAGCTCTGCCGCAGACTTTTTTTCTAACCCCGTAATTAATATGTTATGTTTTCCTGCTTATGAGGGGAAGAGTATCGTCCATTACAGGCTAAATGGAGAGCTGGGGCAGGGATGGTCCTCCAAGATACTTTCTTTCTGTTGTAATTCTCAGGCTTTAGAATTACAGCAGTCTGTGAATCCTGAAATGCAGCATGTCCTATCAAGCTGTCATTAACGTACCGAACAGCTTCAGCCTGTATGAGGCATGAAGCTTTAATGAAGTTATCCAACCTCTGTCATTGGACTAAAACTCCGGTCCTAAGTGAGTAAGGCCCAGCTATTCCCTTCAGCTGCCCATTTCCAGTTGAAATACATGAGAATTAGGTACTTAACAATCTTCTCTAGTGAGTTTTTCATGATTCGAGGTTCAGTCATATTTCAGTAGTCTTGCTGAAATAGATAGTAATGCAGGAATTTCTTGCTGTTACTAGTATTAATAGTATTAAGATATTTATATGATTAGCTATAGAAAATATTTAGAATATGAGTTTGTGACAACACTCGAAAAAATCAAGTGATTATTTAAAGCTGCCAGCCCTAAAAATTGACCTGGTAATCATGCAAAAATAGTCTTTCTCAAAAGTTTCAGTAACCTGCTGTCGAACTTCTTCCATCAAATATAGAACGGGCAAGTCTGGCTTCTGCAAAGACTTTCTTATTTCTCACGTGGATAAGTAGGTAGCAAATTGTGAAGTGTTCCCATGGCAACAGCTGGGGTTATTGGGTTTTCCTTTTTCAGAGTAGTTCTGGACTGCGACTGGGGGTAGGATGGAGGAGGAAGATTTGGGAAGAGGTGGGAGGCAGAGAGGGCATGGGCTCTCAGAAACGGTGCAGCTGGTTTTCCTTACAGCAGCCGAAGGCTCAGCTCTTCAACAAGACCTTACTTAGCACTGTTCCTCATTCTGAATGGTGGGGTCAGAGAGACTGTACAAACCAGAATTGCCCTTTCCTGGAAGGAGCCCGAAGGAATCTTTTTTTCCTCTTGTTTGTTTCATTTGAAATTTTTCAGTAATAAAGAATCACTGCACTTCATCCTTCACAGGGATGCCATCTAGCCCTCATTTTTGGAATAGGGCAGGTTTTGAGCTCCTCCTTGTGGCTCTGTGTCAGCTCTACTCAGCACCTGGTGATTTTCTTTTACCAGTTACATATCCATTGAGTACATATTCCTTCTTATTCCTCATGCACTTCATTGTATAGAAATGCTAACATTTTTAATTGTTTGGGGAGATTAATCATTGAAGGTATGGTTTTCCAGTAAGTACAAGGTATGGCTATCACAAAATGTTCTCATAACAGCTACTAATAATAGCTACAGTTCGGTGTCAGCCCTGCTGCTTGACAGTGAGAAGAGCTTGAAACACCACGTGAAAAATGAAGACCTAACTCGGAAAAAACCCCAAATTATAGTATGTCCTGGTTTGAGGTTGTTTGTCTCAATGCCAGTCTGGCTCAAAGCCCGATATAATAGAACCGAGGATATCCTGCTGCTCAGTTCATCTCACCCAAAATTAATTTCAGATTGAATTTTCTAGCCTGGCAGTTCAGCAAGCTAATGTTGTATGAATTATTACATTAAAATATAAGTACATACATATGTACATATTATTACATGAACTAAAATGAATCCTCTGTTTCACATGAAATTATTCAGTGAGATTGACAACTTCTCCGGCAGTGAGACTGACAGTTTGTGAGACAGAGTAGCCTTGTCTTACTCCGTGATGGTTTCACAGAATATCATGCCATCATGAAAAAGAGAATTGTCTCTCTTCTGGCAAGTAATACAAAACAAAGGTGATCTGGCACATAGGAAGTGTTTGCTCTGAAGCTCACCCTTTTCAAACTGGAAAAGATGCCACACAGTTTTCATCATCACATGTTGAGGGTCCATGGGAAAGACCAAAAAACTTACTTCAAAACCAGATGCAGCTCTCCTTTGTCAGGCTGGCACTGTGGGACTTGGTTTTGGTCAACTATTGAATCCCCCAGCGTGCCGAATGAAAGTGATGATCTGCGTAAGAAAATCAAGCGCTGTCAGCAGGTGGCACCATGAGCTGGTGGCTGCTCTTTGGTTTGCACCCAGCGCCCCAGAGCCACTCGGCAGGCCTGAGCTGCGGGCGACTGGGGAGCGCTTAGTTCCGGGTGGCTTTATTTGGGCCTCGTCCTTGTTCTACTGAATTGGAACATGAAAAGCAAGCTGAACTGAATTTATAGGCTGCAGTTTAAGTATAGGCAGACGCCTACATTATACAGATAAATATCCCGCGACCATCACTTGTTGGTTCAACTCCTCCATCTGAAACACAAATGGATAGCTGCCTTTGGCTGTAGAATTTCTCTCTCTTGCTGTCTGAGCGATATGTATAATAGTCACCTGATTTCTGGATCAGGAAAAAATATCATTTGGGCTGTTTGGTTTTTCTTTTCTGGTAGATCGTGATGTTGCTTTGCTGAAGTTTGTGAGAACCTCTTCTCGCTTCTTTCCAGTGAGAATACCAGCAGTTTGTATGTTTCTTACCTGTGGTATGCCAGTGATCCTGCAGCATCCTTCATGGCTAAACTGTGGGGCTGGTGCCAGCAGTGTAGACTTTTTTTTTTAAATGTTAGAAAATAGAAGACAAAAAAATAGTGGCTCTAAGGAGGTTGAAAGGAAAATAAAATACATAATTCTAGAAATGATACCATTTTTATAGGTAATACTATGTGGATTGAAATAACCAGTGATGAGGCTAACAACACATTTTCCAAACCAGTTATGTTAGCAAAATATAGCATTTATGGAAATGTTTTATATGCTTATATAAAGGATTTACTAGCCTCTTAAATCTTTATAAGCGTCTCTGATTACACTGCTGTAGATTTGCAGACCAGCTTTCTGCAGAGAAAAGGCAGTGTTGCTAATACAACAGCTACAGTGATGACACAGACTGGTGAGTTTCTTCCTAATGTAAGAAAACCAAAATAGTCACAGTGAACTGTGCTTGAACAGTTCATTTCACCTGGACCTTGCCTAGTGCTTGCTCAAGAGCTAAGGGAATTTGTCTTTTTGCTGGAGGAAGCGCAGAAACATAAATATATATAGAAAAATAGTAATTTTTTTCAGAGGAGCGTTTTATTTGTCCATGAATTGTAGTCATGTTGTGCACTTTGAATTCACAGCAAAGACCTTAAGGATTTTTTGCATTGTCTTCTCATTTTTTTACCAATAGTAGCTTCAGATTCTTGGGAGAACCTAATGGCACTTTGTATCTGTTAATTCATCATTAGCTTTATTATTATTATTATTATTATTATTATTATTATTATTATTATTATTAAAGTTATTGTTGTTATTGTTGTTATCCACTGAGCATCTCTTGTTTCGTGTTACAGGAAGCAATGTGTTAGGGAGAGTGTACGGTCATGTGTATGGCAATGCCATACTGACTTCAAAAAAAACATTAGGCTGCATTTTTTTGCACAAGCAGAACAGAAACTTTATTATGTAGGTTCTTTCATAAAGAAACTATAGCTACTGACAGAAAACAAGCTTGTAATCTCTGACCCATTGAGCCACATGATCATGTAAAAGGGGAGAGCAAATTTAAGGGAAGACATCAAGCTGTTGCACATTCTTGGATTACATTCTCGTGATTTGGCGAAAGTAAAAGGATATTTCTTTTAGCATTAGCCAATGTGTAGGCTGTTTTCATAATGTGTCATATGCAAGAGGGGATTCAGTATTTCTTTATTAGAGTCTCCTTTCACGAGTAGAAGCAGCTCTTCCATCATCTTCCATGCCCGTGCGAACTCTTCCACTGCTTGGAAGTGCTGTTGTAGGAGAAAAAAAACCCCATTCAACTAGAGAAAAAAAGTTTCACTGCTAACACACTGAAGAGCCGTGCGATGGGGTTTTTTTTGTGTTGTTTCCTCACAAGATCTTTTTCACATATCAAAGGGGGACCTGCCTTTACATCGTATCAAAGGGGGACCTGCCTTTACATCTTATCTTCTCTCCCTACTGGTCCTCATTCAGTAAATCTTAGGAGTGCACATCACATGTCGGATTTGGATGTATCTTGTATGTTGCATGAATCAGCAGAGGAACTTAGGAACCTTTGGGAGATTTCAGTATTTTAGCATCCCATGAGGAGTTCATGCAATCATTTCAGCAAGCTACTGGTTTCAAAAGTGCAGATAAGATAAAGTCTCTAAATGATAAAGAATGTGGTCATTGCAGAGAGAATGTAATCTGTGTTAGTAAGAAGAAATCCTAAGCAAAAAAGGTAGGTTTATTTAATCCTATTTTGTCAATTCATTTCAGCCCCTCTTTAAAAATCAAAATTTTTCTTACCATCCTTAGGATTCACTCCTGACATCCTGTAGAAGAGAAGAAATAATTGATTAATGACCATCACTGACCCTGTCCACTGAAACCATTGATCCGTTTAGGAACTGCTGTGTGTGAATAGCCATGAATTCACACTGCTGCCTTCAATGGGTTGTTTCTCAGGTGTGTTGTTACTAGTGGTGTTGTTTAGGTGCTTTCTGCTTTGAAGGCTACTCCTATGTGTTCAATAGGAAATATGATCGGCAGTCAGACCAGTTCTTGGTCCTGGTAAGTCTCTATATACTTCTTCTCAAAATGTCATAATCTAGAAACAATATAAGGAGCAGATTTCTCCCCAGAAATGAAAAGTAATTCCATGTGTAGATCAGATAGGAGAAATAGGCGGTAAAATGTAGATTTTACTAAAGTAAGCTGTGGTCTGTACCAAGTTCTTTTCTAGTTGGGAGTACTGGTGTATGATGTTGAATATTTTTACCTCTGTGCACAAGTGTAGAAAACCAAGAGCTAAAGAAATACTGAGAACAGGTTTTTATAGGTTATTTCAGGCTGAAGGCTATTATTCCAGTGCAGCAAGAGGATTATTTAAAACATACATACGGTGCCTGGTCCCTTCTATAATTCATCATAGTCAAAATGGTTGCATTTATGTTTTCAGATCATCGGCACAACTGATCTGGGGATTTAGCTTGAGTTATAGCAACGCCTGGGATTTTGCTGGGCATCTGTCTTGCCAGTACTCAAAAGGCTGCTTGTGCAGTGAATGAACTTAGTAATCTGGAGTCAGCTTAGCAGCCACAAATTACTGCTTTACAATGTGTCATGTTATTAACCTTATCTAATAATCATAGGATTGTATATAGTAACGTACTGAGAGTCCTGGCCCTCCAGCAACTGGCGGTATGTGGCGATTTCCTGCTCCAGGCGACTTTTGATGTCCATGAGCATTCTGTACTCCTGGTTCTGACGCTCCATGTCGCATCGAAGTTCACTCAGTTGCTCCTCAACGCTGGTGATGAGAGCCTGAATCTGTGCCAGCTGTGCACAGTATCGTCCTTCTGTATCTCGCAAGTTGGCTTCCAGTCCAGCTTTCTAAAGTGGAGTAATGTCAGAACAGGTTAGCATGCAGATTTGTCCCACAGAGGGGGAGCCAAAGGAGAGGCAAGACAGAGAGGGAGGAAGGGGAGAGTGTACTAGTAGTGACTTGTGATGCGCTAGGAACAGCTCCATACCATGCTGAGCTGCGACTGGAGCTCAATCTCCAGACCCTGAACTGTGCGTCTCAGTTCTGTGATCTCCGATTTGCTGGTCTGTATCTCTTGTGTGTGGGTGGCTACTTCACGGTTCAGCTCATCAGTCTGAAAGAAAAAAACAACTGTAAAATCACATACATATTGTATAAAATTTTTAACAATTATTTTGAGGAAGGGGAGGGGCATCGCATCTGGTGGGGCAGTAACAATGAGGCAGTGCATCAGTTTGCTGTTTATTGGTGTAACTATACCTGAGTGAAGAACCAGGCCTCAGCATCTTTACGGTTCTTCTCAGCCAGAGCTTCATACTGTTCCCTCATCTCGGAGAGAATTCTGGTCAGGTCGATGCCAGGAGCCGCATCCATTTCCACATTGACTGTTCCACTGAGCTGATTTGAATACTCTTTCATTTCCTGCATGGGCAGAAGGCAGAGGACACAAAAAGGATTAGGCTCTCTCTTGTCATATACTTTCTGCCATCAGCAATCCATGCAGTGGTACGCAGTACTTTTATTATCAAGTATCATAGGTGGAACACACATAAAAACATTTATCACATTTTATCTCTCATTGACATGCTTTTCTACTCACACACAGCACACACATATTTAGATGTAACTTACACATATGTTCTTCTACTCGGCTCTTTTACTCTCAGTGACTTGTCATGTGCTTACGAATGTCAAACAAACTAATAGGATGGAACAGTTTCGAATCAGAGACATGCTTCTCAGGACACACTTTGGATTTTTTTAATAGTACAGTTTTCTTCTTATTAAGCTGTAATGTTGTCATTCGGGGTTTTTTGTTTGGATTTCCCCCTCCCCACCCGAGAGGCATAAATTCCAAAGGGAAGTGATTTCCTCTCTCCACTGTTACGGACTCTCACCTCCTCATGGTTCTTCTTGAGGTAGGCCAGCTCCTCCTTCAGTGTTTCAATCTGCATCTCCAGGTCAGCTCTGGCCAGGGTCAGCTCATCCAGGACTCTGCGCAGGCCATTGATGTCAGACTCGACGCTCTGGCGCAGGAACAACTCATTCTCATATCTGCAGTTTAAAAAAGAAACAAGCACTGAAATATGTACGAGTTTGTATTCAGTAGAGCTATAAAACTAGGAAATTTTATATTGAATGTAGGAGTAATAGTGGGCTATAAATGAAAATATATATATATTGAAAAGAAGTGTAAAGGGAGTAAAGATGTTTATTTCCAACATCCAACTATGACATATGAAAGTACATGGATTCCATCTGATTTTATTCTTGAGGAGTACATGACATTTCACATTGCAGAACGTAATAATGATTATCAGCATCAGTAGAAAAGTTGTCACACAGGACAGTCCATTTGCAGTGTCCTCTCAAATTTGGTGTGAAGAAAAGCACAGATTGCACAGTTCTGCCTAAGACACTAGAGGAGAAAATATAAACCTACAGGTACATCACTGCAAGATAAATCAGTTGTGCAAGTATCTTTATCATCTTTTCAGCAGTGTCTGACGTACTGCTGCATCCATGAGCTGGATAAGCCCCAAATTACTCTTTGTCTTTCTTTTCTAAATTTCAGGTTCTGAGAGAACTACTGCAACCAAACAGCGATCTCTTCACACCACTCTGTTCCATTTAAGTGAAAATCCTGACCTATTCCTGTCTCCTCTTCCCCTGTGATTTAGGCTAGTAAAAATAGTTAAAAGCATCCCTAAAAAAATTAAGACACGAACTATAATTTATTATGTAAACAGTTCAGTGATCTGGATACTGTGTTCTATCAGGGTTATATCTCAAATTGATCCTTCATCATATTGATTCTGTTTGCCAGGGGTTTTTTCATCAGAAGTTATCAAGGAAAAATACGTATCCATATTTTTGAAATGTGTCCTTCAGTGACTGAAGAACTTTATTTTGTAGATAAAAAATAATACTAAACTTCAGAAAACTGTTTTGAGAAAGAGAGACAAGGAGAGAGAAGACAAATGTGCTCCAGGTAAACTTACTTCAGTCTGAAGTCATCTGCAGCCAGCCTGGCATTGTCAATCTCCAAAATGACTCTGGAATTGTCAATAGTAGCTGCAAGGATCTAGTAATTAAGAAGCACAGAAAAAGGTTCCTGTGAGTAATGGTGAAATACCACAGTCCTGAGTACATAGTAGGTAGTTATTGAGGCTGTAAACCATCAAAGAAGGTAGAAAAAGTGGACCTCTGTTGTGATGTCACTGCTTAAACACACCTTTTGGATTCCAATAGCCATTTCAAATTATTATATTGCTCTTTGGTCACACTGTAGTTCTTACAGCTTTTATAGAGAAAAACCAAAAACACTAAGCTCTTTTCCACATATGCAAAACAGAGAGCTGAGATACCTTTGTGGAACACAGATTAGAAACATAATTAGAAAATACATTTGTACAACATCTGATCTTATCTGTAGCCAGGAGAATAATTTTTCAGCCTTTGAGGCCTACCTGTCACATTCTTTACTATTCAATTACAGAATAAATATATCAATAATTCTAAACACATTTTGCCACGTTTTACTAACTTTTAGTGCAATCATTTTAATTTCAACAAACGTCACATTTTCAGGATAACATATTTCATTTTAAATTGAGAAAAAGCTACTCTTTTCTGCCGGAATGCTCATAACCTCAATATATTTGGGGCTGGGGAATTCAGTATTTATTTTTTAATTATTTTAGCTCATTTTATAGAAGTGGAATATGCAGTTCCTCAATTCTAATGTGTTCTTATAACTCCTCTACATATGAATGTCATACCTTGTCTCGGAGATCTTCAATTATCTTGTAATAATTACTGTAGTCCCGGGCTGGGCTGGTGGGAGCTTGCTTCTGATACCAGTCTCGGATTTTGACTTCTAAATCCGAATTTGCCTCTTCCAGTGCTCGTACCTTGTCCAGGTACGAAGCCAGACGGTCATTCAGATTCTGCATAGTTATCTTTTCATTTCCAGAGAGAAGGCCATCACCACCACCAAAGCCACCACCAACTTCAAAACCTCCACCAAAGCCAGACCCTCCACCAAAGCAAGCTCCTCCACCAAAGCCAGCTCCTCCACCAAAGCCACATGCTGCTCCACCACCAAAGCCGCTGTAGCCTCCTCCATAACCACTACCAAAACCAGAACACAAGCCACCACCATATCCACTTCCTACAGAGGAGACATACCTAGCTGAAGAGATGGAGACACCCCTGCCACCAGATCCTCCATGTATGCTTGGAGCTCGGCAGGTTCCTACTGTTCGGACTGAGGAAAGGCGAGAGCTGCCACTTCCACCACCCCCAAAGCCACCACCATAGGTAGAAGAAGAGCTCCGCATGAAGGAAGTAGCCATAGCTGCAGCACAAGAAGGTGCTAAGGTCAGTTATTCAGCTTGGTGTAGAAGAGGAAAGTGTGTGCCTTCACTGCCCTGGTGCTTCTTTTATATCCTCAAGATAGGGTGCTAGGAGACAAACCCATCCTGCAGCCCTCCCTCCAAAAATTCTCCTCCCTAGAGGTGAGGCCAATTATGATGACATTCCTCACAAAGAGAGCTGGCTGTGCATCTCAGGGGCTAGGGCTTGGGTTTTCTTTTTTAATTAAACAAAAGGGATGATTCAGATGAGTGTTTTTTCTTCAGGCTATAGTTCTGAAACTTGGAGCTTACTTCTCTGACATTTAAGAATGAAAAAACAAAGTGAGTTCAACCACACCCATTTACCCCTTTACAGCAATCACCATGGTTATTTTAAGAACATCAACTTTATCTACAAATGAAGTTTTAAGTAAAATTCTCCTTTCATTGAAAAATGTGCAATCATCCACTCATCTCACCATTATTTCTTCTTTTCTATCTGTATTTTTTCCCATTAAAAATTTGTAATTGCATTTGATATGTCTAATTCCTGTTCTTTACTTGGAACTAATATATAGATTTTGGAGTCTGAATTTTTAGTCCAAAAGCTGTATCATGACAGCATTGCATGAGAAGCAATTGGCATTCATCAGCGTACAAGGACGAGTGGGCATAGTTAATTTACTAAAGCCTGTGAAATAGTCAAGAAAGGTAATACAAGGTTGAAATAATTCAATTAAAAGAACAAATGTGGGAGGACTAAGTTCCTGTTACTTTTGGAAAATGTAAACAAATTGGGTTTAAGATGAAACTGTTCAGATAGCAATTAATGTGTTTAATGCCAGTATGCACTATGAAACGAAGAAATTCTTGAAAACAAGATTTGAAAAGCACTTAGAAGAGTCATCTTAATCCTTCATTTAAAGTGAGAGTCTGAAACACCAGTATTTTTCAAATCTAGTAATTTGCTAGTGAATTTCAAAAATAATACAGCTCCATTCTGCATAATTATGGGAAACCAGATTTGGGAGATTTTTAAGGAAGTATTAACTGCTAGTTTACCCTGCTGGGGTGTGTCAGTGGGGATAATGTGTGTGCAGAGAGTGTGGCAACAGTGTGGAGTTTGAAGAAAGAGCCCCATTCGCTTTGCACAACAAGGTGACATTCTTCAGATGAAAGCCCAAGGTGCAGTTGAAGAAGTAGGGGTATGGTATGACAATAAATTGGTACTGAGGAGCGTAGTGGTTTAAGGAAACTGAGGGTTGAGAGGAGGGAGGAAAGCAGGGACAGAGTGAAGATGGGAGGAACTTTCTTGAGTCTCTAGTTCAGAACCACCAAAATTAATTTAAAATAAAACTTTGAAATAAAGAAGAAAAGCGATATGTTTGCTGACAACATAATAAGGAGAGCGTTGTTTTTAGCACAGTTTTTGACAGTACCTATCAACAGAAAATGACCATAGAATTCAGGACGGGTGATTTCAGATAAACTGAGGCTCATACCAGTTCTTGGAATAAACTGAGGGGTTTTCTGAAATTTACAGTTGAGACTTTAATGCAGCCTCAGGGAAACGCGTAGCCTTTTTACGAGGAAACATGTGTACTTGGGAGGAAAGAAACATCAAAAATCCAGCTGTGATACACAGCTTAACAGCCTGGTTCTGTGAACGTCTGCTCATTCTTCAGCTGATGAGGAAAGACAGGGTGTTTCACAGTTGTGGAAACATGTTTCAAACTGAACTTGGACCTTTGCCACAGCAGTTCAGTTCTGCTGTTGGGCAGATTAATGGTTCTGCATAGCTTGCCAGATCTGTGTATCTCCAAGAGTTAGTATCTCAGGAAACAAGTTTAGACAAACTCCCCTGAAGATAAAAAGGTTTCTTTAAGACCCCTGTAATGTAAATATCCTGAGGTGTGCATGCTGCTAGGGTCTGTTTAACTCTTGAGTGATGCCACAATAATCAAGATCAAATTCCATTTTAAAAAAAAAATTAGGAAAATCACTTCTAGAAAACACCATGAACTTTAAAGGAAACTTTGGGGATTTTCCCTTCAGTCTTCTTTCACTCAGTCTTTATAACTTTTTTGGAAGCTTGCTGGCGAAACACTCTTTGCTGCTTTTTTAAGTGCCCTGTGTGTTATTCTTGATTGTTATCAGATGAATACTTATAAAAACCAGGTAGTGGATATAAAGCTGTTTCTTTCCTGTAGAATACTTACCATGGGAAAAATAAAAATAAAGCAAGCAGCCAATACAGATTATATCCTATAACATAATTCAGAAAACCATAGTGGTGGGGATTCTGAGGCTTTGTCAATTTTCTGTTAACCCTCAAACTCCTTAGGGTGTGTCCCCCACGATCAAAAGAGCTTGTAAATGCAGAGTGCTGCATTTGCAGACCTGAGCCTTATCCCTGCCTTTATCTTCACTGTTTGTTCTTTCATATTAAACAATTACTTCTAAATAGTTCCTAATATTTTACTAGAGGTTGTCAGTACTTTCAAACCAAAGGAGAATCCAAGGAAAAGTGCCTCAGTGAAACACGGTGAAGTTTGGAGGTAGTCGGTTGTGGATCATTGATTTGCAGCTTGTTTCAGTTGCTGTGCTTCACAGGTATTTTTCTAAAGAGAAGAAAACTTCACTTTTGAGAGGTTACTCATGAACAGTGGCTCTTCTGGTGAGAGAGAAATGGTAACTATGTGTGTACCTCTACACTGAGAGCAGACTGCTGGCAAATGCTTGTGTGTATTCAGAATTCACTCACTCATGGTATTCATTTATATAGATATTGTTGTTTTATTACTGTCTCCAGGTTGCAGACATCTATATCAAAACCTAAATGCATTATATCATTTTATACTAGACTATGTAAGGCAAAGCTTGCTTTGGTGAAAAACTATATACATTTTGGTATTTACATTAGTAACAGTTTAGAAATAAGTGTTTTGATGAATCTAATTTCATCAGCTCTGAATTTGAACAAGTATGTGAAAATTATTTGTCTTTAGCTCAGTTCTAGAAATAGGTATAATTCTACATATAGTCATATGCTTCTTTTCAATTATTATTTCTGCATTTTAGCTATGTTCTAGCTGTCATTTAAAAAGAAAAACCAGTTACATTTCTCTAAATTCATGAGGTTTGGAATACTTCCAGATTCATAACCTCTTAGGACTTTAAAGGAACATCTCAAATCGGTGCTGTCTCTGTACGGGTAGAGATCTGTGTTGCTCTGTGCTTTCTTCATTTAGCTCTTTTTTGCAGCTGGAATGTGAACTTCAATTTACAAAATTTTCTCTTTATAGTCTATACAAGGAAATTGAAGCCTATCACCCGCTGCAGTAAAAAAAAAAAAAAAGCGATTTCAGGCTTATGCCTTTATTCTGTTCTCACTGTCTTCACTCTGAGATTTCTTATCCAATGTCTTGACACACAGTTTCACCCTTTGCACAGTACCCAGCATTGTACTTGTGGTGCCTAAGTTCCTTGGTTTGCCATCCTTCCCCAGAGCTTTCCTGGAAGACATTCCCTGACATGTCTACGCTGTGCAAACTCTTTTATTACTTCTGGTACAGGATTAATGGAGTTGACACACTTTAGCCTCTCCTTTCAGGAGGACAGAAAGTTCCATTCAAGAAGCAGCTTGTTTTTAATTTCAGTCTTTGCTGATAAAACCATCATTCAGACATTACATACCTTTAGAAAACACTTTTTTCTGAACCAAACTCTAAAATTATAGTCTCTGAGTGATTTTATATTTAACATTTCACCAGAAATCCTTCATTACCCTACAAATATGGGACAAAATCAAGGAATTTATAAACTAAAATTCAAATTAGGCTATAAAAACAAGAATTCTAGCCTTTTGAAGTCTCTGAAGCCCCTAATTTCTTTAGCAGGGTTTATGAATTCATTCCATTCTTGGCACTTTTAACCTCTTAAAGACTTTTAAACTCTTAACCTTTTAAACAACTTTTTCTAAACATGCATTTAATAAAACTTTTTTGTCAAAATACACATTTGCAAAGTGTCCTTATACCTTATAGTTTGCATTCTTGGAGCATGAGAATTTCTTGTCAGACTTTCACATTTGCAGCTATACAACACAAAAAGTCTGCACCAGTAATCTCATACTCTGACTGGTTTTGTCACAAAACTTGCTCTCAGGGAATGGGATTTGTTAAGATTAAAAAACAGACCTGGAGTTGTTTGTTCTTTCATCTGGGAGGGATTCCAAGTTTAACTGTTGTAGGGAATAAATTTGGTACAAAGCATTTGTTAGAAAGTGTGTCAGCACTCAGGAACAGCCCGTACTGAAGCATTTAGTGCACAAGAGCTTGCTTCTCCTTGCTCTTCCAGAAGCGGACACTGTATGAACAGGCGAGCTTCTGAAGAACCACTTCCATCTCGTGCATGCCAGGACTTTTCATGCCACCGCTCCCTTTCGATTCTGCTCTTGTTTTCACCAGAGCCACTTAATCCCCCTGTTCTTCCCATCTAGTCCTCTTCTCTAGATGTATTTGCTGATTCTTACTTTTCGTGACTGTTTTTCTTTCCTGTCATAGTTTTTCCCTGTCATAGTGAAGCCACTGCCTAATGCTACCAGGCTGGATTTCCAGAGCTGGGATTGGCCATGTCAGTACCTGACAGCTCATGCTGACAGCTCACCTGAGTCACTGCTGAACCAAAACCAAGCACCAGTGCCTCATGAATTGAAAAGGATTTCCCAACCTTAATAGAGGAGGTCCATAGCTTTGGGATGCTCCCTGCTATGCAAACACTCCATTAATCTGTTTTGAACATTAGTTATTCCCTCCCAAGTCCAAGGAGAGAAGTGCTGAAGGATTTGATGATGTCTTACTGAAGCGCAGGCTGAAAGATGATCCACTCTGCAGGAGTGCAGTGCTGGGGTACTTTTAGTCTGGGCATACCGGCGTTTCAATTTCGCCCTCAGCTGACCATGTGTCTTTTGTAATTGTGGGAGGGGGGAATGGGGTATTTGGGTTATAGCCATGATTTTCCTTTTAGCACAAATCCTCAAAAGTTTCCTTGGCTCTAAGCTTGCAGAGGGATGGTTGGAAATGAAATTACTGATTTCTGGGGGCCTGAACTAAAAGTGATTACATTTAGAATTTCAGCTAGGATAATATCCTTTCAATGGCACAAGAATGAAGGTGGCTAAAATTGGTGCTAAAGGTTTGTTACCTCTGTATGAACTGGGAAAGTGAGTGAAGAAATCTCACAAGTGTTTCTCACTCCTATTTGTTTCTGTAGGAGTTATCTTCAAGCCATTTCAACAGCTTTATATTGTACCCTAACAAAATTTCTCCCAGCTCTTGCTTTTTACCAGAATCACATAACATGTCACTGCTACTGCTCTTCAGAGTGCACAGCCGTTGTAGTTAGAAACATAAGTCACTCTTGTATTCCCCACTCTGAGGGGCTGAAGATGCTGTTGTCTCCACATTGAGAGCTCCTGCCAGCAAGAGGAGCTACAAGAAATGAGAGATGGAGCTCAAGCCACCCACCCACAGGCACTGTCATCATTAACTTCTCGGGGAGGCTGGCTGGCTATTTCCTGCCTGATTAAAGCCAGACTTCAGTAACAATATCCCAATAAACAAAAAGAAGTTAAGATTGCGAGAAGATTATCTTTATTAGAGTAGATACAGCAATTCAGTACATGAAAGAACTAGAAATAATTGAAAAGCTAACCTAATCTGCAAATTAATCACCACTAAATGGATGAATCTACCTAAACTTTGTGTGGCCAAGAATCTTCCGTGCTTTAAGACAGTAATTTCCAGCAGTTTAGAGCAATTCCTCTCTGTTTTAACTCCTGTGTGTTGTCTCCATTTTCTCATTTCGAAGATGACATTTGGAGGACTTTCAGTACTATTTTCCATCTGCCAGCTTGTCTCTTTTGTCTACAATAATATGGAGAAAAAGAACAGCAATTACTTAAGCATAACACACGAGACCACTCTGCAATGGGCGCTGAGCTTAGTTTATCTCTCGTCTCTCATTCCCTTCTCTCAGAAGTTTTCTTCTTCATAGCACTGATCTGAATCACACATCACTTTTACAATACAGCTGACCTTTAAAAGCTCAAGGCAAGTTTTACGTGCGTGTTCACACAGTTCCCCTGAGCTGGCCAAGCTTAAATTTCTTGTATCCTTTCATCTGGGGGAACGATTAATGTTTTGTGCTTTACTTAGCCTTTACTGTAGCATAGTCTGAGATTTTTTTTCTGATGTCTAATATCTTTTAATGACTGAAATTTGTTAAATTCTAGCCAGAGTCATCATTTGTTACTTATTAGCAACACAAATCAGCGCAGCAGCCCAGTCTCTAGAATGGACACAACTACCATAGTGTATGTCTATTGCCTTTTGGAAAATAAAAATGTGATTCCTAAAGGTTTCCTGAAGGAGAAAGAATTCTTACCGGCAGTTCCAGAAAGGGAGCCAAACATCCTGTAGAAAAAAGAGATAACAGTTGAAAGGATAGGTAACACATCAAATGCTGTGTGAGATGAGGATGTATGAAAACATATTGCATTTTGTATATAGTCAGAGAAAAGATGGTCATCTCCTTGCTGTCACTCTCAGCTCAGGAGAGGGAATTGTAGGAAACATATTTTTAAAAAACTGCAGTGGGAAAAGACAATTATGGAAAAAGAAGGAACAGAGGAAATCAAAACCTTTCAACTCCTACTTCATTTTTTGTTCCAGGCTATGAGGTATTTTCCTCCTTGAGGCTATATGTGAAATGACAGATAGCTGTGCTCCCATCCGGGAGGTCCACTTCATGGCTGTCTGAAAATAGCTAGCTTGTCTGCCCTCACTTCTCTTCAGAGTATTTTCTTCTACACTGATTCCTATGAGGCAAGAGCTATTTAACCGGTAACAGGAAGTTTATGGGAATTTGGTGTTAACCCTTATATTCTATAAAACATTACTAACTGCACTATGTTTCCTGAATGTCAAGCAGCTAATGATTAGTTATCACTTGTACTGCTTGTCTTGTACTGCTTGCCTTTTTGTTTAGAAACTCTTTGAGGTACTCACTTAATGTAAATGGGAATTGTAACATTTCTAGCTCCACTATAGCCCAGAAAAATTAATTTGTTAAAAATCTTAGAACCCCTGGAGTATTTGAAGTTGTGTTTACTGTGGTGCTGTAGCAAATGAGCCCCATGGCACGGTCAGACTTTATGAGGCCAAGCAAAAAAGGTGAGCAGTTACTTACTGGGACTCCTGGCCTTCCAGGAGTTGTCGGTAAGTAGTGATCTCTTGCTCCAGTCGAGTCTTGATATCCATGAGGATCTTGTATTCGCTGTTCTGGCGCTCCATATCAGCTCGGAGCTCAGCCAGCTGCGCCTCCATGCTGCCAATCAGGCCCTGGATCTGCGCCAGCTGGGCACCGTAACGCCCTTCCGTGTCTGCCAGGGTGCTTTCCAGCGCGGCTTTCTGAGAGCAGAGAGGTTGGAGGGGAAACCACAAAAAGGTTGCTGCCAGATGCAAGACTCCTTGTAGGGAGGGGAATAGGTACCCATTTCAGTGCAAATTTTAACGTACCATGCTGAGCTGGGACTGAAGTTCTATTTCCAGCCCTTGGAGAGTGTGTCTCAGGTCAGTGACTTCCGACTTGCTGCTCTGCAGTTGTTCAGTATTGACAGCTACTTCATGGTTCAGCTCTTCAGTCTGAAACAGGGAAACCATTACGTGAGAAACGTGGGACCTCTAAGTAGAGGTCATAAGGCTTTCAGAGCAGTTTTCTATGTGGTTTAATAATTATTTTTTTTCTTTCATGGATTTTTTTGGCTAGTATTTGTATAGTATGGAATTTTTTTCTACCTTGTTGTGGAACCAGGCCTCAGCATCCTTCCTGTTCTTCTCAGCCATGTGTTCATATTGGTCTCTCATATCAGCCAGGATCTTGGTCAGGTCAATGCCTGGAGCAGAGTCCAGTTCAACACTGACTTGGCCAGCTACTTGCCCTCCCAGGGCACTCATTTCCTACATGGACATGGCAGAGGGAGACAAAAGAGGGTACAATCATAAACTAAAAACATTATGAACCTGCTGTTCTTTCTTCCAGGGCTAAGATCTGACTGACTCCCCTAAAATACTTGCAGGGGGTATCTTTAGTTTCCTAGTCTACACAGAAATCTTCACTGCTGGAGAGCTCAGGGCAATCCTCATGGACTCCACATTGCTATACACTGTTTTTCTAATGTCACTTTCAAAAATGTTTCTTGGCATTTTCTTACCTCCTCATGGTTTTTCTTCAGATAAGCCAGCTCCTCCTTTAAGTTTTCAATCTGCAGCTCCAGGTCCGTTCTGGCCAGGGTCAGCTCATCCAGGACCCTGCGCAGGCCGTTGATGTCAGCCTCCACGCTCATGCGAAGAGCTTGCTCTGTTTCAAACCTTAAAAAAGCAAACCAAAACTATTCAGTTTAGCTGATTAAGCCAGCTCACTGTGAAACACATTATTTGCTATAAATGTATCTGGTTTTATAGGATTTATGATGTAGCAAATGTCCAGCATTAAACATTTCTCCACATATTTTACACGATGTAAAATTTTCAGTGGTGCAGAAGGTGCTTTCAGCAAATACATAAAGGGCTGAACTGCCTGACAGGATCAAGCTCGTGTTCATACAGATTTTATAGGCATTCTTTTCTTTTTTCACAGCCACTGCCCTTTGGCTCAACAAGGATTTTTGCCTGCTCAGGAGACCCTTTTCCTTTCAGAAATTACTCACTTGGTTTTGAAGTCATCAGCAGCCAGCCTGGCATTGTCAATCTGCAAGACAATCTTCGAGTTGTCGATAGTGGCATCAAGGATCTACAGACAATAAGAGTTCATTGCTGAGGCTGAAATAACTATGTTATCTCCTTTCCTGATCTGAAGATTAAATGAGTTAAGATTCTGTTTCATCTGTAGCTACATCAAATAAAAGTGTATTTTATTTGGTCTCAGTAGGAAAGTAAAAATGACCTACAGCAAATACGTTGCACCAATTTATCACAGTGCTTTTGCCATGATTGTCAGTTATGGACAGGTCCACTTCCTTTTGTCTGGCATATGAAGTGGCTTCTAGCTAGGAGACCCACAGTGAGACAAAACTGCGTGCTGTCTTGGAGGGAAAGGACTTTGGTGAGCCAAGGGGTAGGCGATGTTTTAGGACTGAGGCAAGAAACCTGTTTCCTGGAGAGATGCAAAGTCTGCAGATCCCTCTTGGCAGAATTTGTTCTTGTTGCACATTTTCTTAATAGTGGGAAGTGGTTACAAGGGCTGTATGATATTAAAATAAATGACGCGTTTGTGTTTTGTAAACAGTATGTGTTCATATTGCATTTGTATCGTCCTTGAACACATTTTTATTTCCTAGAATATCCAGGATAGTGTTTATTGATTCTTCTCATGCATCATAAAAGCCCCTAAAGGAAATTTTGTTTATTTGGAAGTAACCCCTGTTAATTTTTACCTAGAAAGCATGTGTCTCTTGCCTGCCACTTTTAAAACTCAAAAGATCATCCACAAAAACAGCTGGAACAACATTTTCTCTCCCATAACTAAGGGGAGTAAAAGACAGGAGGGAAAAGAATACTAAAAGGAGAAAATCTAATTGCCTTTAGTGGAGCTCAGTTTTTGAAATCAATAGAGAATGAGAACAGGTTGAAGCAAGGAGAAAGTCAACTGCGTGGGAGCGGTCATGAACTCCAAGCTGAACTGTGAAAATGAAACCTCAAGTTTTCTTTCATTTATTTACACAGTTTAATCAGCTACTACCTATGTTTTCTGGGGCGTGTACCTTCTCAATGTAATCTGTTATCAGGTACCCATGGGCTATTGGGGCAAATCCTGCATTTACAGATGGGATTGGTTACTTCATGTCTGCTACTTCCTTTTTCCATAAGCCAAATCTTTCAGCACTCTTACTTCAATTCCAAGCTTAAGTAAATGAAATGTGAAAGAAAAATAAATATATGGTGATGAAATCTTGAGCTGCTAACTTCACATTTACAAAATTGTACTTAATTTTTATTTTTACCATTAAAGTGGTGTGTATGTGCCTCTGAAGATTTTCAAGCTATATGGCAGGTGACAGATTACAGAGATAGGCAAGTTGCTGTTGTTGTTTGGCTCTCTTTTTATTTATCAGTATATATATGGTCATATATATATTAACTGGTCATATATGTGTATATGACCAGCATGTGTGTCCATATATATAAAATATATGTGTGTGTGTATATGTGTATACATATATATGCTTTGTTAAAAGCAAACATTATCAGAGAGTTAAGTACTAAGGCATCTCAGACTGACTGTTTTGTACGTTCTCTTAACTAACATTTAAAAAAGTAGATAATTCCATGCTGATAATTTTCTTTATCTGCCCCTCCTGATCATTACATATTCATTTCATCTTCCTCTCCTTTTCATAAACTGCAACCCCTTCTGGATGTTTTCCTAGTGAAGTTTCTCTCTTTGGATTTTTACGTTTCCTTCTTAAGTGCAAATCTAAGATGATTTTTAATAAATATTAACACCTACCTTGTCTCGAAGGTCTTCAATAGTCTTGTAATAAGGGCTGTAGTCCCGAGCTGGGCCTGGTCCTTGTTTTTGGTACCAGTCCCGGATTTTAGTTTCAAGATCAGAGTTTGCCTCTTCCAGTGCACGCACTTTCTCCAGGTAAGATGCGAGGCGTTCGTTCAGGCTTTGCATAGTTGCCTTTTCATTTCCTGAGAGGAGGCCATCACCGCTGCCCAGGCCACCACCATAACCACCACTAAAGCTGCTGCTAAAACTGCTTCCATATCCACCACCCAGGCCACTTCCTAGGCCAGAAGAGACAAATCTAGCAGAAGAGACTGACACGCCCCTGCCACCAGATCCCCCATGGATGCTTGGAGCCCTAAAGTAACCTCCACCGAAACGGACCGAGGAGCCACTAGGTCCCCCTGCCACAGAAGAGGTAGTTTGCCTGAAGCTGTAAGTGGCCATGTTAAGAAATACCAAGGACCTGACCCAAGCTGCAGCTCACACAGTTTGTGATCCTGAGGCAGGAGTGTGTGCTCTGTTCTCCCACCTCACCTCTTTTATGCCTGTGACAATGGGAGTTGTCTCCAGAATGTGTTATCTGAGACCCGTGGAATTTATCAGCCTTAAGCCTTCTGCCAACACGGCAATTCCTCTCATTGGTCAGTTGCTATGAAGTGGGCTGTGTTTCTTTCCCAAATACCTTCACGCACTGGAGCTCACTCCCTCCCCCTGACCATCGCCTCTTGAAACAAAAGGTGGGATTCAGAGGAGGCGTCACCCTGCTGAGGGGAGCATTCATAAATCTGGTTATAGTTTACCTATATGGAAACAAAAGGGCTGGGTGTGCATGGCCCTGCTGCAGCCAACGCTGCGTCCATAGCGAAGTCACACGATGACTTTCTTCATGTAATCTCAGGAAAGAATTTTAATGCAGAGTGATTAAGTTAGTAATTGGTAGACTGATAACAGAGCTTGAAAGGAGCCCAGATAGTGAACAATATGTGTGGACCTTGACAAAACAAGTTCCCACCCCTCTGTTTTCCTTATCTCCCATGAGAAAAATTCTTCTTTCAGAAGTCTCATTCTCACTGTTTCTTTCTTTGCTGTCAGTTCTTTTGGGGCTGATGGTAGAAGAGAGGGTCTGACAGAGAACATGCCTTGTCTGAAAGAGTCCGGTTTTCTGAAGAAACAAGAATCCTTTTCAAGGAACTGTAGCTGTATTTGGAGCAGAGATAAGCATTAAACTTCCCTGAGTACCTGAGGAGTAAGCAACAACAGAAACAAGTGCCTGATTATACATTTAGTCCTTTCTTTGCTACTGAAAAAGGGAAGTAAACATAAGAAACATAATCACTTAGTCTTCTGGTCTCTGAGATTCATGAAAAGGTTATTTCTAAAACCCTTAAGTCCTCTGTTACTCAAGATGCATTTTCAAAAGCAGTGTTGCTTTTGTTACTGCAAGCTCCTCCATGAGCATCCCTAACATACGAGAGGGTACTTGCATCTTTTTTTCCATTCTCTTTCTTTCACTTGCCACCCCTCTCTCCTTCCAACCCTCTGGGACTCCCCAGAAGAACTGTTTCAAAGAAAGAGGGAGGAAGCTGGCCTACCAGCATCTGCAGCTTCCAGGGAGCACCCAGGCCTGGGCAGAACTTCTGCCACCTGCAAGTGTTCTGTTCCACTGAACAGAACCTTTGGAGCACAAGACGCATGCTGTGATGCTTCAGTCAGAAATTAATTTAATACCAAAATAAAGAATTAAAGATAAGCCAAATGAAATGCGTGCTCTGTGTGAGGGCCTGTCTGGTCTTTCTATACCCATAAAAATGCATGAGGTGTTTTAGACCACGCATTAGTGCTGTACTCACTTTGTACAGAAAGGTATGTCAAACTGCAGGGCAAATATACGGAGGGTAAAAGAACAAATACACAAGCTGGAAGCTGGCCAAGGCACCTGTATTAACAGCCCCATTGGTCTGCATCTAGTTATGAGGCTGTATCAGAAAGAGGAGTTCCGCAATGAGTCAGGTACAGAATATATCACTTGGTGTATACAGTATATGTACCATGCATTACCCGACTGTGATGCTGTAGCCTAGGGGTATCACAGCTGAGTTCTCTTCTTTCTGTAGAGACTGCTGTGTGCACACAGCTCTCCAACTTGCACAGTAAAACTGTACGGCCTTCCTTAAGAGATACAGAGGACACTTCTGTGTGCCAAAGACACGCTGGTCATTCCTTCTGTAGATCTGAATGTCCTGTTCAGCCCTGGGTAGGAAAAACCTGCCCAGCAGGTTACTGTTCCAAGTCCTGTGCCTAGGTGAAATAATAGTATCAGAAACTTACAGTCTGCCTGCCGACAAAAAGAAAGCTACAAAAGAAGTTATTTTGTTGTTAAAGTCCATAGAGCATAAAGAGCAAGTCAATGTGCTTTTCTTCACTGAACAGACATGCAAGAAGCTTAAAGGAGAATAAGTACCAGTGTATTCTGATTTGTCTCCTGCTGCAAGGAGAGAGGAACATCCTTCCTTCTAGGTACTCCTTCATCATTCCCTAGACTCCCATGTCAGGTCCTCAAAGCAGTGTATTTTGGGGTTTTGCAAAATAAAATGCACATTTATGATGCTGCATAATATTTTATGATCCAGTTCATGAAAACTGGGGTCTGGAAGGCCTCTGCATTCCCCTCTGCATTCCCTCTGAAACCCCTTGAATAAAAGCAGCAATTGTCATTTATTACACTGTAAGAATATTGATAATGTACTGCAAGCAGGTTAGGTTTGCTTCAACGTACAGGGAAAAATTTCCCCAAGAATGAACTGCAGTTGTTATGGCAGTTTGGAAGTACATGTGAAAGTGTCAGGAGAGGGAAAGCTTGAGAGACACTGTCGAAGTAACTGTTTCATCTTATGCCACCAAATATATCCTAAGCTTCTAGTAGCAAATCAGTCCCTTGTGCAACATTTTTATTAAAACTGTTTTCTAAGTTTCCAGAAAGGTTTTGATTTTCTTTTAATTTTACATCACTCTTTTACCTCAGTGGCTGCATGTGTTTGTTTTTGTTGGGACTCCCTTAAGGTGATAACATGTACTTAAATGCTTGGACAAGCCTTTAGTATGGCAAAGTATTTGCCCAAGAAAGAAGGTGATTTTATCATTCTGCATAGGTCTTATCTCCTGCCACTACAATAAACTTAATTTATTGTAGGGTCGGCTTTTCCCTAAAGGAAATATAAGGAATGGTCAACAAAGGGAATTTCCTTTATCTGCAACTTATCTGAGAGTCCTCGTCTCTTCTCTTGCTCATCAAAACTTTGGCCACCTCACCCTACTGATCATGACATATGGACTTTTAAATCACAACTTTGTAAGTTTTCCTCGCCTGTTGAAGATCATAGGCATGAAACATTGGAATCTCTTTAATTCTAACACAAAATTTTCTATTTTTCTTTAAACTTCCTTATGGGAAGAACCATAGCTGATCTGCAGCTGGTACTGAAATGACTGCGTTGAATGTCTGCCTAAGACACAATTCTCAGCTTTCTTGCTTTTATATCCCATCATTAATCTTTTTTTTTTAATCCTCACAAACCTTGCATTACCACATATTCACTGAATGCGCCAACAGATTCAAAGACAAGAATGTTTACGTGCTGAAAAGGCAGGTCCTAGCACATGCACACACAGCTGTTAACACTTCAAAAAGAGGGTAGATAAGAGCGGAGAGCAACACTGTTGACTTTCTCAAAATTACTATTTTTGCAAAGTAGAAGGAATGTGATTTGGTCAAGAGAAATGCACATGGGTGTCCCGATTTCTGCATTGAAAGAAATGAGAAATAAGGTCATGTAAGGGTTTAGTTTTAAAAGAAATTACGAGAGTAAGAGGCAGGACAACTTATTTGTATCCAGGGGTTCTACTTCTTTCATGGCAGAAAAGAAATGATAATTCAATGATTTGAGCTGAACTTGAAAGATACAGATTCCTGTTCAGCTGCAGGCTTCTTTGGTGATGTTGAGACATATAATTTCTCAAAACTCGTCAATTTATATGATATTTGAATAGATTAGTATGAGGAAAATACATGAAAGATCATGAAGAACTCAAACACTTAAATAACTGACAACAATGTAAATACTTGGAAAATACTTGAAACAGAATCTGGTGTGTACTTTTAGAAATACCTCGTTGTTGTCTCTGTTTCCCTAGAAACATAAATAGCTTTAAACTCTTGACTTCTCTATCAATCCAGAACTATAATGATAATGCACATCAGGGAGTAAAGTACCTGAGATCGGAAAATAAATAGAGTTTCTTATAGTGTGATTGAAAATTGTGTGGGAAGAAAGGATCAGTTTGGACACCAAGCCCTGATGAGTGAAAGACAAGTCACTGGATATATTTTTACACTTCCTTTAACCTGTTATCTGGTTGGTAAATCTCAGCAAGGTATGATGGGGCTGGAAACTATTATTAAGAGTCAAACGTCTAACTGACAAGAGGATGTGTTCCAAAAGTCAGGTTGCTGCAGGCAGGAGTAATAAGCAACTTTGAGCCACTGCCAAAACCAAATAGACTAAACCTGTCCCAGGCTTCAGAGGGACCGAGTACGTGTTGAATGCTTGCCATGGCAGCTGCAGGTCTGCAATGATTCATGCTGAAGGAGGAGGCCTAGAGCTATTCTGAGGGCATTTTCCCATAGGCCACATGGAAAATTCCTACTCAAAAAAGCCCCCCAGACCTGGTAGAAACAGAGTAGATGGGTTTCATAGCACGGAGAGAGATGAGCTACTTTATTCTGTTCATGTCTGTAAAACATTTGGAGACCATATTTGTACTTGTAGTATTTATGTTTGTGCACATATGTTTATATATATGTATTTATATACTTATATGTTATTATTTCTTTTGCTAGTTTTATAAGAATATGTTCTGATCATAGTGACAAGCCACGGCTTCCAGTAAGGGTAGAGGTTTTACTGCGCAAGCATTAAACCCATGTTCTTCATCAAATTAGAAAACAAGGAGCTCTCTGTACCCTGCTGATGGATCCTGTCAGCTGGATTTGGGCTTTCCGGATCCAGCGGTTGGTTTCATACTGGTTTTTGCTTGAGATAAATTCTATGAGTCTCCACATCTGTAAGGCTCAGTGAGAAAATCAAACTGTATTGCTCTACGAGGGCAAGTCCTGTAGCCACTAGTTTGAAGAGTTACTGTCAGGGAGGTGTTCTTAAAACAACTTGTTCTCATAGCAACTATCAGCTTGCGGAAACACGTTCTGCAGCCCTGGTTTTGTCTGCCCAGAATGACTGCATACCTTTAGGAAAGGAAAAGGGTGTTTCTAATTACTCTAACAGTTTGCTCCGTTTTCAAAATAGGAGCTTATATGCAAATTTCACAGTATTTGTGCGTATCAGGTAGGTTACCTTCCTGGACAGCCCTGGCTATTAACTGTAACTGAGAACCATGGTTTTCCACCAGCCTCTGACACTTGTATTCAGCTTTAAATCTTTTCTTAATTAAACACTAAGGTCAGCCCACCCCACCAAATCAAGCTGACTGAAATACTTGCTGAGTGCCTTTTCACTCTTTTCTAATGGATCCACCTTTAATAACTGATATAAACTGTATGATTCTGGTGACATGATTTCTAACAGCATTTGCAGCAGAAAGGAGTCATCAGCGTTTGTTTAAAATCTTTGCATGTGTGTAATCACTATGAACTTTTTGGTACTGCCATAATTTTTGACAAGCTGACATCGGGTTGTGGGAAAGAACTGAACTAAGATTAGAGATGTTGTAAGAAAATGTTGATTAAGAAGACTGTAAGTGCCTTTGATCCACAGTCGCACTCCTGCTGCCAGGGCGGGTGAAGCACCGGGGTGCATGCCAGTGGAAAGGTGTTCCCTGCAGCCAGTCTTTGCAGTGCGTCTGTGAGCGTGGGCTCATAAATAGTGGGTTATTAGGAGTAATTGCAGCGTGCATAAGCTTCTCTTTAGGCAGTACTAAATAAGTCACGAAAGGCAGCTCCAGTGCTCCTGAAGCTGCATGTTCACTGTATCAACCATGAGCGAGCATTTGCCCCTAATGTCTGTCATAGTGTGAAAATACTTGAAGGAATTCAGAAGTTTGTTGGGATTACCACTCTGAAACGTTATGTATTACATGAAACTTAACGTGAAATATGTTACTTGGAATACAGAAAGAAAGGATTTTCCTACAAGAATTTTTGTACTTGCTTAACTTGACTGCTGCTATTTTTCATTACCATGGTAAGCTGCTAAATGTGAGAAATATCACAAAAGTAGCTTTCTTTCATCTGATTTTCTATCAGAGGCACAGCGAATCACAGGTTTTCTTTTTTCAGTACTCGAGGCAGCGGTGGGGGCCAAGAGGGAAGTCTGCCTTGCACAAGGCTGTCGAGTTGAAGGGGCCTGGCCAGGCTGCAGGCAGCAAGCGCCGTCTCAGTGGCACCATTTCTTTGTAGCCAAGAGAGCAAGAGACTTTGGAGAGTGTGCACCAAGCTGCAAGCCGTAGAAGCAATGGGCTGTTGTACCTGTCCATGCCCGGCAGCTGCCTTTGCAAAGGAAAACATTTTCTGTGGCTTGGATCCTGCAGGCACGTGGTAGTCCTGATCCAGCATGAAGCCCTTCAGAGAATTCAGTCCACTAATTTCTGGTTCTTGTTTTAGATTCTTCTCTATCCAGGTATTTCCTCCTCTCATCTTCTTCTAACCTCCTGAAAATGTTATATTATGCAGGTGGAGATGATTAATTTCCAGAATTAAGAAACTCAAACACACTCAAAGATTATAACGCACAATACCTTTGTTGCCTTTGAAGATAGTAACAGTAGAGAATGTCAGTATCTCCACAGTCCCCCCTACAGGCCTGTTTTTTAAACACGGCATCATTTAATTGAATCTCATTCTTAATAAAATTCTGCTCTTCACTTGGTAATACCAGGCTCCCTGTCTGTCTGTGGCAGCCACTGTTGCTGCTAAATGAGTTGAAAACAGAAACAAAACACCTTCAACCTGTTTAATTAACACATACAAGAACAATCCAGGAGGTTTTGACTGAATCTGAATTTGCTGATTTCATATGGAATTGCCTCAGAACCTTCAAGCAGAATTATGTGAAACAGATACTTCGTCTCTTTCTCTTCCCTATCCTTCATAATGAATTCTAACCTTTTTACTGTCTGTCTGTTGAACTGATTTATTGCACTATCTGGTATCACAGTGTTACCCCTGTAAAAAATGTGTCTATTTTATTATTATTTAAGCTGTTCTTTCTGTAGCCTAACCATTTCCGAGGTCCGGGGCTTGAATTTAATTTTGAGACTGTATTGAACAGTTTGTTACAAATCCTACTTTATATTTTCTGAATTTGCCACTAGAGGATGCTGTGCGAACCAACAGACTGTACGCACTGACAGGCTGCATCAGCAGCTTCAAAAAAAGCCTATCCCTTGCCCCAGACTGCAGGACGTACTTCTGCTGTGTGCTTAGCCAAAGGGACAGAACTGTACCGAACCACCGAAGAGCAGAGTACAGTATTCCCTTGCACTGACACTGCAAATGTAGATTGATTTCAGCTCCGTCCATCTTGTTTTGATGGGCTTTGACATTACGATGGGCAAATTATGCTCTGGTAAGTCCTACCTAATAACTCCATCCAGTAAAGTCAACGGAAAGCCAGAGGCGAGCATGCTCGGCTCAGTGGTGAACACACCCTCACTCCATTACTACCCTTCAAATGCTCCACAGAGACTGAGGGCAGCACACCCAGCACCGAGGTTTCTCTGGTTTCACACTTCAGAGGGACAGTGGTAGGGAAGCAGGAAACTCGAGCATGTTCCTAACAGACAGCCTAGAACACAATTGCCTCCTTTCTGGGATCAGAAACATTCTTTCTATTTAAACTGTGGTCAAATAAGGTATTTCATCGCGAGGTCCATTATAGCTGACTAATGCTGAGGTTTAGACCTTTATTTTTTGAGGCAGTCAGCACTGATTGATATGAGAAGTAAAATGGAGCATAAGGCAGAACGTGAGTCTCTGTTAGTTTGTGCAGGAGCCTGAGAGTCCTGTTGTGACTCAAGGGAGAGGTATTTTTGCTTTGACTTTACAAATCTCCTTTGTTTTCTAGGGAAAGAGTTTCTCTGACTCATCTCTTTTTTCTGCTGTGCTGAGAATTGGGCTTTGGATTGTAACATGTAGACAATTTGATGCCTTTTTAAATAATACATGGTTATCCAAAAAGATGGTATCTTACCTGACCTGAATCTGGTTGCAAACCAAAGTGCAAGTGCAAAGTTTTTTGGCAGAATGAAAAATGTTAGTGGTTTGTGTGCTGTTCAGAGAACAATGAAGGCTTGTGAGACCCACCCTTACTTGTTACAGGGCGGCAGTTGAGTCACTCACCTGACACGTGGTAGACCCTGTTCAGCTACTTTCTCAGCCCACTGCAAATCAAAGACCTAAATACAGATTTGTAAGTTTTAAATGAGTGAGATATCTCAATAATTTTTCTTCCTCTGTCAAGCCCAAATAATGGTTGTTACATGAAGTGGAGCAGTTCTAGTAAGAAAGATTGAACCTTGCCTCCGCCCTGCCATCCTCCACCCATCCATCCAGAACACTGCACAGCCATAGAGCTAGGAATACTGTCTTAAGAAATAAGAGTGCACGCTTCCTTTATTTTGAACCATCAGATAAAAGACCTCAGCCCAGATCTTCCAACGTGTCAGGAGGAATAATCCTAACAATTGAACTTGGTGTTAGAAGGAGAACTTCTTTGTACACTCATCACTCATCTCCTGATCTAATCCTTTGTTTTTATTGAGAGAGATTAGATAGAGCCCTCATTTAGAAGATGGGAGAGAGGCCTGCCTGAGTGTGATTGGTTTCTCATTCAGTGACCCAAAGGAAAAATTTTTTGATTTGGCAAAATTTTCATGAAATTTTGGGGTTAATTAATCCTAATTGTTTCAGTTCAGCTGCTGAACTGGCAAATCAGCTACTTGCACATCCCTTGCAATGTACACTATGAAAAAGGGTTTCACCCATCCTGTTTTCTTCCCTCTAGGTGTCACTCTTGAGTTTAATGCGAACGTATTCATTCATCTCCAGTATTTAATCCAGATATCATCTGATTAAGTTAGGATATACAATTTTCTTTGGGGCCATATTATGTAATACCACCGACCTTAATTTCTGTGTGAAGGTATATCTCATTTGTTCTGCCTAAATTTCAATACAATATTCTAAACCAAATAGATTGTTGGACACACAGTTTTCTTTGCATTGCAGAAGAGTAGTTTTATTAGAGGCATTGTCAGCAGAAAGTAGATCATGAATTGCACTGCAGGTAACTGTATGTAGATACAGTGATTGCAGATGAAGAACAATATAAAAAGGAAGAAGCAGATAATTTTAGGAGGGTCACAGAAATTATTCATTTGGACTTCATGAATAACATTTGTAGAGCAATCTGTGCGTTGGGTAGGTAGACAGTGCATGTGCTGTGTGTATTATTGCGGTGTAGGCCAGGCTGCTCAGATGGCAGTAGGTAGATGAGGGAAGACCAACGCATCGGTGGTATCTTAACACACTCTTGACTGCCCTGTGGAATGAAAGAAGAAACCATTACTCTGATGGGGAGATCAAGAGTCTCTTGTAGCACTGACATGTCACATATATCCATTATCTAAATGTCCATCTGTGTTAGCAAAAGTGTGGGAAAGGAGCTTAGCCTGTTTCTGTAACTGAAGCTAAGACACCTTGAAATTAAGAGATCTGATTGTGAATCGTTTAATCTCTGTTGCAATTGCAAATGTGGAAACCATAACAAAAGGGATGGTATTAACAGGAAAAGAGATGAAACACAAAATATGAAAGCCATGGGGACAAGATAAATTAGGATCTTCTTTGGAAGATGTTTCTTACCTGTCTTGTCACCAGATTGACCATGAGAGTAGGAAGTAGAAGAATAAGAATGGGAGGATATTCCCCCTCCTTGGAGAGCTCCTTGAGACATTCTGTGCAAGGAAAGGAATTTTAATGAAGGGAATGATAAATACATTCATAGAGAGACATACTGTAACATAATGTGCAGTGGATGTAACAGCTTGCTTTTCCTGGACCTTGCAAATATTTCTTTATATTTTTTTATTTCATTCCCTTCAGCTATGTGTTCCTAGAAAGCTGTAGAAGCAGAAATAACAAAATACTGTACAAGTGTAATTATTCTACTCTCACAGTCCAGCTGTGCTTGCTGATCTGCTGACGGAAGGCAGTATATTACAGTTTGGTTTTGCATAGTGATTCCTCTCATGGAATTCACTCTAAACAGGCCAAGAGGAACTCATAAAATGAAACTAAATCAGTAACTGTATGCTCTGTGTTTCCCTCTGTGTTTGATGTACTTGTTAAGCTTACGATATATACATTTCAATGCAGATGCTGTGCAATAATCTGTTGTACTTAGATTTCAACTAGAGGCTGAAAAAACATTCTACGCCATCTTCTGAGGGTCCCAGTAGAGAAAACACTGTGATAGATTTTACCCGCTTATTTGCAAACAGAATACCTACACAATGTCTTGCTGTCCCTCCTGCAGCAGTGCCCGGTACTGAGCAATCTCCTGTTCCAGGCGGGTCTTGATGCCCAGGAGCATCTTGTACTCCTGGTTCTGACTCTCCATCTCACAGCGGATGCTGGCCAGCTCCTCCTCTACAGTGTTAATCTGCGCTTGGATTTGTTGCAGCAGGCAGCCATAGCGAGATTCGGTTTCTGCCAGGGAGTTTTCCAGAGAGTTTTTCTGGAAGTGGAAGTGCAGGAGTTGAGGATCAGAGCTCTACCCCTCCCTGCCCATTCCGAGGAGGGAAGGGCCCTCAGCGATCCTGCCCCACGTACCGTGCTGAGCTG
>VFFE01008899.1:5419719-5488268 GCA_008921705.1 Burhinus oedicnemus | reverse complement strand
GCCTGTCACAGAGGAGGCGTATCGCCTGCAGGAGACAGAGGAACTCCTGCCACTACCGCCGCCACAGCCGCCTCCACCTCCACCGCTCCTGTAAGAGGTACTGGATGTTCTCTTGATGCTGCAGCTCATGGTTGAAGTAATCAGATATCCAGCCCCAAATGCAAAGCCCGCTGCACAGCTTGATACAGAAGATCAGACTGCAGCCTTCTGTCCTCGCTGGTGGCTATTTATACCGTGTTGGGTGGGTGTCACCTGTAAGGCAGTCCAGCTTCCCATGAAGTTTGCCAGCCTTAGTGCTCATGCCAAAAGTGATGTGCTAAGGAAATTTTGTCTGAGGTAAGTATAACGCATTACCATTCTGTTCAGGTATGTCTGTGTTGATTCACACAAAGCATGCACTATAATTTCAGGTGGGTGGCTCTTTGTTGGATATTTTGTTGGATAATATAATATCTCATAGCTTCTATTAATCTGGCAATATATCGCTAGTAATAGGAGTTAATGAAGGCTCCGCCTTGGTTGTCTGTCTGCTTCAGTCTTCTGTGTGGTGAAATTCAGTATTTCAGCTTTTGTCTTCTCCTGTGACCACAGATAATGATTTGTAAGACCAGCGGCCGCCAAGGGACTCTTCATTTTTTTGTTTGCAATTTACATTAGCTATTTAGAAATATACTTTAATTTACTGAAATAAATTATTAATTTTTAAAACTGCATTCCCATGTCTATTATAGAAAAGAACTTTACACTGAATTTTTTACTCTGTTGTCACTGCTTATATTGAGGAAGTTCCTGCTAGTATTTACCTTTTTCTGAAAGTGCGGGATGGTGATTTCAGTAATTTTTCTTGTTGAAGAAAACTGTGCGACAGCTGCAAAAGTAGTGTTTTGCATTGGAAAATATATTGAATCTTTTCCTGTCAAACAGCTATTAATTTTATTTTAGCTGTTTTAAATGGACTCGGAGGAAATAGAGAAATATTTCATATTTCATATTTTCATAATCATATTAAAAATAGTAATTTATCAGAATATGACATTGAATTATATAATGCAGTGAAAAATAAGTTTGCTTAAAAGATACAGTGCCAAAGATTAGGTCTGAAAAAATATAATAATTATCTGAAGTCATTACAGTGAATTGTGTTTGCCAACGGTGAGAGAGTATCTTGCAACACAAAACACAGAGTAAGAAGCAATTGTGTATTTTTTTCCACTGCCTATGCACTATGGGATGTTCAGTGAGTTGCTTTTTCCATCTTTACTAATCGAGCTTCTATGAAACTGAGAAAAGCCTTGAACAGAAATTAATTCTTGGGTTTCCAGCTGTGCATTAAGTATTAGCACCATAACTCCTACAGGAGAGTCATTTGACTAGTACAAAGGAAGCACAGGGAGCTGGTGGAACCTGCTGTGAATTACCACCTCAGAATCAGCTTATCCACAGTGAGGGAGGATGAATTCAACCTAGAAGCATTTTAGGAAGAGATTACATATTACAGAAGAAGAAATAAACTCATTAAAATTAGCAAAAGAAGAGTGAGAAGGGATTGAGTCACTTTACACATGAAGGTACGCATCAGAGGAGGGAGTAGGATTGTTTGAAGTTGAAGATGGTGTGCCTCTGTGTGTGCCCCATGGATGTAAAAAGAGCTGGGGCTGAAGTCCTGAACAGGAGCACCTCTCGACTGCGCTTTGCTCTTGGTGTGCAGCTGCTGCCGTTCAGCTTCTGAAACCCCCAGGGAAACAGCCTCCTACTTGCCTGTCTCCCGGAGCGGCACAGATGCCAAAGAAACTGCTTACAAACAAGATTCCTGCTGCCACCATGCCTCTGAGAACCAACAGACAACTACTTGAAAATAGCCCAGCTACAGCCTGGGTGAAGCCATATTCTTGTAGTCTTCTGTTTGGTTTTTTTTTTCAATAGGTTTAAGAGTTTACAACAGGCTTTTGTATATCCATACATCTAATTTTCTTCTTTTATCGTAAGAATGATATAGAAAGGCTTGTCAAGAAAATATTGTTAAATTGGAAGGGGAGGGGTTTGAACTGTTACCACTAGAATGTTATCTGCTATCTGTAGAAGTTCTTAGTCTTTAGAGGCTTAATACGCGATGAGATATAAACTTGAAGTGCCGAATCCCAGAGCTTGAATTCAGCTGCCTAAAGGCATGTCCTTGGAGGTACTGCCAGTGACTTCCAAAGAACCTAGAGGTGTTAGTTCTGACTCCAGAGGAAAGGGACTCCAATACGTGGGAAATACTCCTTAAGAGAGAAACAAATTTTTGAACTTAAAGTGAAACTGAATCATGAAAAAATCTACAAAATTGTGACTTACCAACTTTTTGTCAACTAACTTTATTAGAAACACCTTCATGTCAGTCGTGATTTTGCATACTGCTGTGTTTAGAGAGAATGCTGTCATATCCTTGGTCGTGATGTGCCTCCTCCTGAGGCTGAAACACTCTAGGATACTATCAAGTGCACATGCGGAAGTTTTTTCTACACCTTTTCCACCATTCCCTGAATCTTTCCCAGCTCTGTTGTGTTATTTTTGACACAGGGTCACCAAAGTTACGGCACTCAAAGTACAGCCCAGGGTATCTATGTGCCCTAGTCTGATACAGTGGAATTAATGATGTTCTTCATTTTGATCTTCTCTGTATCGGATGGAGAATCATCTCTGTGGCCACAACCTTCAGGGGGACACACCCCAAATTTCATAGTGCTCCCTGGAAGACCCCAGCTGTGTTCCATTCATCCAAACATTCTCACTGTCTAGCTCCACAGGATTTTCCTCAGTCTTTGGTCAGGATATAGTGAGATTCCTCAGTCCCCTCTCATACTCTTTTTTAATTTCCTTAGCCACACCAGTGACCTTCTCCTGAAAATCCTTCATTCCCTCAAACTGGGCCTTTTATTAGGTCCTGTCTCCATTCTGCCTATTTTAACCCCTCATACGGTGTGTAGCACTTAGTGCCTGTTGGGCAGCAAGGTTATTGCGAGACAGGAAAAGAAATACTCTTTAAAGTGTAGGATGACATCTGCGGAGGTAGTTGTAACATACAAGGTGCAAAAGGTAAGAATATAGTACCCTCTAGAGGGCTCTGTTGATTACTTTGAAATAATCCAGAAGCCATTTACTATGGACATCTCATCTCTTTCTAGATGATATGTGTAGTCCAAGTATCTCAAACAAAGAAATAGAAATCAGCATTACTACAATCTCATTCTTCCTGTTGTGTGTCACTGCAAGTATTTGTGTAGCACAAAGTCTGTTTATCAATTCTGCAAAACCTAGTTCATGCAAGCACAATACAAACAAATACAGACCGGTTTGGTGTAGGTCAAGTATTTCTATTTCCTCGAAGGGTTTCCAAGTGTTGAGAAGGTTTGCATGCCAATGTCACCTGTATCTCTGGAGATTAATTTTGCGTCTGTTCTTTCGATGCACACCCTTGCGTATCCACCTGTTTTGCCTTCAGTCAGTGGTGCCAGCTCCTCTTCCACACAAACCACCTTTGCTTTGACTCCTTACTCACCACTAGAGGCCACCCCTGAGCACACAGCCCCGCACCGGCAGGGAGGCCTCCCAAGTTCATGTCCATGCCAAGCGAGCCGTGCACTTGGGCAGTAATTCGGCCCCTTTTCCAGCTGCGGTGCTGTGCTGGCCTGCGGAGCTCGGGCTGCTCTCTGCCTCTGTTTAAGACTTGGCTTCACTGCAGAGACCCCGTCTCGGCTGGGGTCGGGATAGAGCCTTCTGCCAGCTGCGGTGGGAGCAGAATCTGTCTCAGGGGTGACTACGGGGAGACTAGCATACTGAGCAGGCACTGGTCTTTTGTGTTCCTTTCCAGGTTTTCCACTGCTGGCTGTACGTGTGAGCTGCACAGCCTATAGCTGATAGCTGTTCTGTGTTGTCTAGGTGGCAGCTGTACAATGGACTAAATTTCAAATGAGTCCGAGGAATTCAGGTGCTAACTTCTCCTTAAAATTAATAAAGCTGTGGTTTACAATCTGCCAACTTTGGCAGCCCTGTCTCCTCCAAAATATCATGCAGAAATTCCTGAGATTCCTCTAATGTGCACAAGAGACTGCTTTGAAAGGCCTAGGGCAACACATTTAATTTCCTTTCATCTCTGAATTTGTTAGTCTCCAGAAGGCAAAGTTGGTGGTTTTTTCAACTCTGGAAATGGGTTTTATCCATGGAGGTGGGCTGCAATGAAACAAGCTGCTGTTTGTCTTCATGAAAAAAATTGTTCCGATCAATGGAGAAAGCTATACTATAATTTGTTTGAAATAATGACAATAAAAAAGCATATAAAAAAGCTGGACAGAGCAAATGCAACTCCCAAAAGATCTCTAATAACAAGGGAGTGCTTTCTGATTATTTGTTTGTTGAGTTGCTCCGAGCTGTTGCAGCAGCCAAGCAATCAGATTTTGCAAACTGTAGTCAGGAATGTTTTTAAGTAGCAGCTGGATGTAGCTGAAAGAGTTAATGTTAATTTTCTTCACAGTACAGATCCTCCTATATCTGAAAGTAAACATTCCAGGTACTTTCACGTGTACTTCATTTGTCAGGGGTAGAAGGCAAATATTGCTGTTAGTATTAACATTTTATGGAGGACAAATTTGTAAGCATCCTGTAAATTATATTTACTTTTACCTTCTTTTTCTTGTCTGTTCAAAACCAGATCACTAGTTTGTCCATTTCCATTTAAACCAATGAGTGTCAGTTAAGGTTTTGTGAATCACAAACTGAAACATTCATTTTACAGTCATGGTTCTGTAATCATTCCTGTTTATTCCTGTTTCTTTGTGTCAGGGCTGGGTGGGCACTCATTTGATGCCAACTTTATTAGCATTCATATAGTACTGAGATTCCACACTCTTCTGGGCTGATATTCAACTGCTGTTGAGTCTTAGAGCTCAGCTCCACAAGAGTATCTGGCACGTTATTAAAAAACAAAGGCACAGCCCAGGATGCTGCAAGAACATTATGATCTGCCCTGAATGCTCAGAAATTGTGCTTTAACTCTTAAATTTCATTATCAACCACTGTGATGTATCATCAACTTTTCTACCTGGAGGCATGTGTTGGCATGGCTTTGTATTTTCTTTTTACGGAATGGAAGAAAACCTACACACAGGATTCTGGTTGCATCAGACAGAAATAAAGTTTTATTAGCGACATTTTCCTGATACAGAACAACCCAAGTAACAAACAGGTTGACTCTGTAAAGCAAGTAGCTCAAGTGCCAATGACTGAAGCCACAAAGCATTCCGAGCAGAAGAAGTGCATAGCATGCATGGCAGGTGGGCAGGTGGATCTTTTTGGACAGATGGTGTCAGCAACGTTGAGGAACTGTTAAGAGCGTCTGTCTTTCCTTGGAAGCATGGGGAATGTAGAGGATTTGGGCCAATTTCTGTTTGAAAGGTCTTGCACTGTAGGATCCTCAATGTATATTCTTAGTCAAAAGATTTTCTTCCATACCCTGGTTAAAAATAAAGACAGCATGAATTTCTTCAGTACTGGCACTGAATCTCTGAGGCACCAGTATTTACCCAACAGAAAAGAAGCTTGATTATGTGTTAGGTGACCATAAGCATTCCAAAAGCATAAAGGAAAACTTTAGCACGGTGCAAAAGCAGTGGTATTTATGAGGTTCTGCAAAGAATGAGAGAGATGAAGAAAAACAGCTGGGGTTTTAACTGCATGATTAGCTGTGTCAGAACAGAAATTGAAGGTGGGTTTCTTAAGCAGAATTGATCCTTTGCACACAAATAGGAAAGAATTTTTAATAAAAGTAAATCTAACACTTTCCAGAAACTTGAGTTTATCCTTTGTACTGTTTACCTCCAGAAGAGTATGTTGATATAGTATATAAATTAGTGAGGATGGGACTGAGAGAACAGTGTGACCATACAACAATTCTCACCTTGGCTTTCACCACCAGTCCTGCAGGACTGTGACTGGGAAGATGAAGAGTAGGAGTGGGAACTGCTGGCGCCTCCTGAGATCCTTCCTCCTCCTCCTCCTCCTCCAACAATACTACTGCATCCGCCGCTGCTTCCCCCACCCATTCCTCCGCTTCCTCCTCCCATTCCTCCTCCCATTCCTCCTCCCATTCCTCCTCCCATTCCTCCTCCCATTCCACTGGAGGAAATGCCACCACCTCCATATCCACCACTCATGCTACCACTTCCACCTCCTCCTCCTCTTCCTCCTCCAGAAGAAAAGCCACCGCCTCCTATTCTACCACCTCCCATGCCTCCTCCCATGCCTCCTCCCATGCCTCCTCCCATTCCTCCAGCTGGGATTCTGCAAAGAGAGAGAAAGAAGGAGAAAAAAAGTTAATCAAATGCATTTTTGATCTCAGAAGGAAATCTATCTACAGATACTGCACAGAAGCCTGCACTTCTCGTCTGTACTTCTCCTTTTTAGAACCTAGCACAAATCAGCCAGACAACTAATGCAGTGCCAAAAATCAGCCTCTCTTTCAATTTCAGCTTGAATGCAAGAGTTTTTGCTTTTCCCACATTCTGCTCAGATATTTCTTGCAAGATTTAGCACTGCTGCTTTGTCAGTGTATGGTGGCACTGCGCTCCAAGTCGGAAAGGCAGAGAATGAAGCTTGAGCCGTTCTTCCAGGTGCCACTTACAGGCAGAAGCAGGCTCACTGCGTAAGGGAAACCGAAGTAGCTTGAACTTTCAGAGGGTTGCACACTGACACTTTTATGAAGGTTTGGAAAACTGTGGTCATTTTTCTGCTTACAGTCTTCTCCAAGGTGACTTCTATCTGTTCAGTTCCTGGCCTTTTCTAGAGCCAGGGTAAATGTAAGGCTCTACGTGGGTTCCCTGTCCAGCCCCAAATCAGTAGTTCAGAATTTCTGCGTTAATTTTTCCTCACATGATTTATATTC
Source organism: Burhinus oedicnemus (assembly GCA_008921705.1). Taxonomy (NCBI): domain Eukaryota; kingdom Metazoa; phylum Chordata; class Aves; order Charadriiformes; family Burhinidae; genus Burhinus; species Burhinus oedicnemus. The sequence goes on along the minus strand of VFFE01008899.1, from coordinate 5,481,352 downwards.
TGAACAGGTTTGCCAAGAAATGTATGGTACCTGAAACCTGGGAGACAATTGGTCAAGACAGCTGAGTTAGCTTCATTCAGTATAAAATCTGTTTTGCAAATCTAGACTGTTAATTTCCTGTCTTTGTGACTAATCTAGCAACCGTGGGATTCACACAATGCTGGGTTCTTTTCACAGTTTACATACACAAGATCTTGCTGCCCTTCCTCGAGCAGTGCCCGGTACTGAGCAATCTCCTGTTCCAGGCGGGTCTTGATGCCCAGGAGCATCTTGTACTCTTCGTTCTGACTCTCCATCTCACAGCGGATGCTGGCCAGCTCCTCCTCCAAGGGGCCGATCATACCCTGGATCTGCTGCAGCTGCATGTTATAGCGACGTTCTGTGTCCTCCAAGTTGGATTGCAAAGAGTCTACCTGCAAACGGAAAACAAAATACAGTGTTTATGGGAATGTGGCAAGTTTAACTCATTTTTGTGGGCAAATTGAAGATCTTCACAAACCAGAAAAAAACATATCTTTGATGATAGGTAATTCAGTCTCCCATTCTCTACAAATGGAGTACTTTCCAGCTGTAACCATTCTTTCATTCTAGTGACACATAAAGCCTGTGTCACAGGTGAAGCAGAAGCAAATACCTTTACTTACCATGCTGATTTGCGACTGCAGCTCAATTTCCAGGCTTTGATATTCACGTCTCAGCTCAGAGATCTGTTGGTTGCTTGATTGTATCTCCTGGCCACTTGAGTGGACTTGTTGATTAACTTCTTCCATCTGAAAAATTCACATACAAAATTGAGGCATTTTTGATAATAAGAAAACATTGTGGGGTTATCACAAAAGCATTGAGAAAGCAATTAATAAGGATAAAGAAAGATGTAATGTAGACTGTGTATATTTCCACGTGCCACTCAGCTAACTCACTCGGTGTAACTCACCTTGCTGCTGGAAGAGAGATTCTACATGCTTTACCACATAACCTTAATACTTCAGAACTGACCTGTTACAATAAACTGCTTAAAGTAATTTAAAGTTTATGTCACTTAAATAATATATGATAAGTTGCCTTTCCTCTGCTGGATGTAAATAGGTCCAGTTCTTTGTGAAAGAGTTAGTAACTGAAAAAAACCTGTGCTTTACCTTGGTTTCATACCAGCTTTCCACCTCTCTCCGGTTGTTCTCAATAAGCCGTTCGTATTCACTACGCATTTCATTTAATTTTTCCATCAAATTAATGCCAGGAGTAGCATTGACCTCCACATTGACATCACCGCCAGATTGTGTTTGCAGTCCTTTCATTTCCTGAAAAAAAAATCAAAACCCACCAGGTTCTCAAAGGATGAAGGTAAGGAGAAATGTCATCGTTTCAAATAAAGGAAAAGAAAGGGACAGAAGTCCTCACACAGCCGTATCGCTCCTGCAAAGGGGGCCTCATCTGCCCTTGTCGTGTAAGGGAACAATTCTGGCATTCCTAAGCCAAACTTTGCAGTGGACAACAGCCAGGTGCCACATACACATTGACCCTGACATTTTCTCCTCAGGGTCATAAGGAATTCTATGCAGCATGCTCTTTGTGAAAATCCTTTTATGTATTTTTCTTCTCAATGGGAAGTATCATCACATATAGCATAAATATTTTCTTTTGACTCCTCCCTATATTCTATCCAATTTTTCTTCCATGAGTTCAGCAATAAACTTGTACTTTGTACTGGAAGCCGTTCATTTCCCTGATCTCGTCTTGCCACATGTTGACCCAGGTGTCTTATTACATCAGCTGCGGGCAGCTAGGGATGCTACGTGCTCTTGAAAATCAAAGCCAGATTGTGTCACTTTGGTTGATCAAAGCCAGCGGCTAAAATCTGGTTACTGCTAGTGGAAGAAATCCACAGGAAATTCTCTGAGTGTTGAGTTTTCACTAGTTATTATTTTAAAGCGTGGAGGAACTTACCTCTTCATGGTTCTTCTTAAGATAGATCAATTCCTCTTTTAGGGATTCAAACTGTGTCTCCAAGTCAGATCTGGCAAGAGTCAGTTGATCCAAAAGTGGACGTAATCCATTAATATCGCTTGCCACACTCTGGTGGAGGGTATATTCAGTTTCATATCTAAACAACAGACAAAAAAGATAGTAAAAGTGCTGCCAGATCTCTTTGCTTATTATCTCGATTATGTTCAGTTCCCATCAGTACATTTTTGGTCTTTAATCTCATTGCTCAATTCTTAAAAGAAAGGACCTAATTATCTTTCCATCTCCAATAGGTTTGTTTGATTTCAGTAGAATTTCTCTCCATGAGATTTATATAATGAGGATTATACCTATAAATCTACATGCAAGGATGGAGAAACTTAGAATGTAGTCCTTTAAGTGGCACTCTTCAATAACTTGTCTGGAGAAAAGCAGTAACGACAGACTAACACAAAATCATTCTCAGAATGCTTTTCCCAAGAATTATATATTCTGTCATTGGAGCCCAGAGGCTGTAGCATCTACAAAGATTCATTGGCAATATGAACTTATGGGGGGTAAAGGGAGCCAAGATGGAATGAGAGAGGAAGGGAAAGACTCACTTCAGTCTGAAGTCATCCACGGTCATTCTGGTGTTGTCAATGTCAAGAAGGATCTTGTTAAGGTCCACATTTGCACCAACAATCTGAAAGGGAGAGGGCAGATGTTATTTGGTTAGTTGTCTTTTCAGTCTGACACACAGGTAGAGGGAAGAAATACTGTGCAGAAACACATTGCAGAATATCTTTATGGTAATGTCAAGCCTGACTAGTGCTGCAGGAGCTATGTATAGAGAGAGGAGTTTATTGCTTCCAGTTAAAGGAAAGTGCCTTTGATCTCAATTTTGGTTTACAAATATCCATTAAAAATATAATACCTTGTTGGAGAGAATAACTAAATAAACTCCTCATATTCCAAAAACAGTGGGAAAACATAATTACCATTGCACTTGGTAACAATCATATTCATGTAGGAGATACGGGACTATTAAATGGCTGAGGGCTAGAATTAGACTAACTGCATGTGTTGGCTCATCCTTCACAACAAAGTGCAATTAATATGGCCACTAGTAGCATAACATAAGCAAGCAGTGATTATATCTCCTGTTCAAGAGAGTGAGGAACTAACAAGCCAGAGCACAGCATTGAAGGGAGCACTGGACAGGCCCCATAACGGGTGCAATAGTAATGTTCTGCCATTGCTCTAGACAATGCTACCTGCGCCAAAAACAAGTGTGCCAGAATACGTGTATCACCTACAGCAGAGAAATCTGGTAGTCAGGCTTTGTCCCCACAGCAGTCTGCTCCCTGGCTAAAACAAAGGAGGGAACATATTGCCCTAAATAGGAACCTTGTGCTGCAGGAGGCAAGTGCTGTTCTAATGAGAATCTGTTCAAAGTTAGTCAAATTACATCATACCTGGTTTTGCAGTTCTTCAATTGTTCTGTAGTATTGGCTGTAGTCCCTGGTAGAAGTGGGACCTTGATTTTTATACCACTCCCTGATCAGTTGTTCAAGTTGAGTATTTTCATCCTCCAAGCGTCGCACTTTATCCAAGTAAGAAGCCAGGCGATCGTTAAGGTTCTGCATGGTCAGCTTTTCATTTGTGGAGAGCAAGCCGGCATCTTCACCAAACCCCACCCCACCAAAACTACCTCCACCATAGCCACCACCACCAAAGCTGCCACCACCACCAAAGCTGCCACCACCACCAAAGCTGCCACCACCAAAGCCACCACTACCCCCAAAGCCACTAAATCCACCTCCGCTATATCCACCACCACCAAAACAACCTCCACCGAGGCCAGATCCATAGCCACCTCCCATTCCCCCAAAACCACCACCACCTGATCCAAATCCTCCTCCCATACTTCCGCAGCTCATTCCTCCTCCATAACTACCACCACTCATTCTCCCACCATAGCTACTGCGGCTAATCCTTCCACAACTGCCACTGCTAAAGCCTCCTCCATAGCTGCTCCTGGAAACTCCTCCACCAAAGCTTCTCCCAGAAAAGCCTCCGCTTCCTCCGGAAGAGGTGTATTTTCTAGTGGACATTGAGGAGTGTCCACCAGACTTACGTATTCCACAGCTGCTACCCCCTCCACCACCTCCACCACTATGTCCTCCACCACCACTACCACCACCTCCACTGCTAATTCTAGTGGTACTAGACGAAGACTTAGTGCCACAGCTCATAGTGACAGCAGGTAAGAGTAACCACAATCCCAAATTTAGGTGCACAGCCTGGTAAGATTCAGGACTGTAAATTTTCATCCCCAGCTCTCTCTATTTATACTTTTGACAGTGGGTGTCACCACCAGGGTGTTTCCTTCTCCCAGGGCATTTACCAACCTTGTTGTTTATGCCAAGAATAATTTGCTGAACAATATTTTTGTGCTGATATCTCAGGCAATCTCGCCCAATTCTGGGTTTATGCTGTTTGTTTAAGACCAAACATTTCATTTCTTTTGGGTGGCATTCTTTTCATTTAGCTTTTTCTGGACCAGGTAGTCTTTTGCCCATGCAGCCTGGATCTGCTTCATGATGGCAAAGCCACTTTATACAGGATCCCGTTGAAGCCAATGCTGAGATAATGTGCACCTGATGGAGAATTTTTGTTCCCAGTTCTTCCCTAAAACAAAGATGAGGCCCAAATCCCTCGTGTTAGACTATGCGATTATTTGTTCAATTATTAATCTACTTTCTTTGCTAAGATTTTTGTAGGTGCTGTTGTCAAAGACTATTGTTCTCTTTTGCTCTTTCATATTTTGTGCAGTTAGGATCTTCTACGCTGCTTATATTCTTTTTCTCACTATACATGATCATGCAAGAGTTTTATTAATAGGACTGTACAACTTGTGTATTTCGATTGTCCAACTTGTGTATCCCTGCCATCGCTTAGGCAGCGTATTTATTTATCTGAGAAGTCTGTTTCAAGCAATGCAGTGGGGTTCTTATTTAAAAATCAAAATCCTTCCTTTGTGAAGAAAGTGACAATACAGCACAGTAGATAGCTTAAGTCCTACAAATCAAAGAGAAAAAAAAATTGGATTTTTTTCACCAAAGAGCTGTTGATCTAAAATAGTAGAAAGATTAAGGATACTTTAATTGTATTATAAAGTCAATTGTAGCACAATTAGAATCTGTATTAATGCAGACAATGACCTATAAACTACTGTGTGGGAACACCTTTTATGATACAATATTAAACTGCTCATTCTCTCTATTGTTACTGTGTCATATATTACAGGTGGTATAATTATATATACTGCTCTTAATGCAGAGATCCTCGAGACTCTAAAATAGTATCCTGAGAGAAAAGCTAAAAGGCTTTTTGCACAAATCAGTTGAAATCAGACCATTGAGACCACAAAAGAAATTACACTGTACTTCAGTCTTGCACTGATCCCCAGGAGTTTGCCCAAGATGGACTTGTAAATGGTTTCTATCCTCAATTGTTAGATTTGATGCTAAAGCAGAGTATCTGAAGACAGAATTGCACGTTTCTGAAAAATCTCTCAGAAGAGTCTGAGTTTGGGCAAAGAGTGCTGACTGACTCTTTGATCCCAGATGACTGTCATCTGCAAAAATACGCTCACGTTATGATGTTTCATCTGCGTCCTGGGTTCAAATGCAGAATCTTGTTTCCTCAGCATCCACTGAGCTCTGTTCTTGCAAGCTTCTATGAGAAATTTACATCTTATTTATTGAATACAGTAGAGACTTCATTCATGTGAACAGCCCCTCCCTACTGCTTAATTGCAGACAACAGCAAAATCATCAGCACTTGTGCTCTTGCTGTAGATGGACCCCAAACTGGTACAGGTGGCCTGGAAGATAGTGTACGTTTCTCCAGTGGCAGTTTTGTTCTGTGTTACCAAAATGTTTCATTGCCTTTCTTCCCCTCTGTTTGGTAGTGATCTGCTCGTGACTGTAAGGTATTTATGAAATCTAGCAATCTCCCTCTAAACCTCAAGTGCAGGGAACAAAGAAGGGCAAATCTGAGGAACCAGCGTTTGTTGTCTGCTGTCCTGTCCTCAGCATCTTTAGAAAGAGCCCTTGTGGGCGGCAGTACCGTGCAGCCCTTGCTTTCCAAAGCTCACCTTGGTTTGGAAGTTGATCAAATGTTGCTGCTCTCTTTTACACTCTGCTATCAGTCTCCATGTGCATGATTCTCTTACAAACTGTATTTCTGCCTCTTAACTTCTGGTCTTTTTTATGTTAAATTAAGGATTATTTAACATTTTCTGACTGAATCCGTTGTCCTGTCCTTTGCCCTGTGCTTTTGCCAGCGTTGCTTTATTGCTGCTTATGCAATCTCTTTCAAAAGCGCTCTGATTTTATCTTGTTATTTGATATACTCAATGGCTCAAAGATGATGAAAGATTTCAAGTAGCTTGATGATGGGATAATTTCTCCTTGATTCACAGCTGGAGGATGGTCGTGTCACCTCGGCAGTGTAAACACAGTTCATAGTTTCTGGCCATCTGCATGTTCTGTTACTGGTGCTGAAAGATGTAGTGTAGTATATGCAAAATGGTTTCTCTTTTTAGTGTTGTTTTGCCTTTGTGTCTGGGTAATGTCAGTTTGGTCAATGGGGGCCTTTTTCACAAATTCCGCTACGGTAAGTGAAATTGATTATCACATTCAAATTTCCACCAGCGATTCTGGTGATACTCCTTTAAGATGCTTTTCATAGACAAGCTACATCTATGGGTTTGTTAGTGATAATGAGCAAAAATTCTCTGGAATTACTGAAACAAGTGAAAACATTTGCCCAAAGAGTGTCTTAGTCTGTTTATGTACTTTCTGAGAACCTATATTGTTTCCTATTTTATTTATAGGTTGTTTTTTTCTACATGTACTTGTTGACAGCAGGGACTTGTCCATGCTGGAAGGTTCCTCTGATAAGGCATATCTTATTGTATGCTTGGAAAATACTTTAAAAAATAAAAGCAATGAAAGAAAAGAAAGTCAAGCCATTGAGGATGGAGAACTTTAGATAGCATCAACATTTCATTTTAGTTCTGTATTATTACCACTACTTATATGTAAAGCAGGAACATAAATAAAAGATCTTGCCTTTGGATCTTCGGTAGCTTTTAAGTCATATGCTCATAGGATGTTCCTTTTTTGTCTTTAGTGTTGCTATTATTTCATTTTTGTTACTAATTCAATCTCAGTGCATTTTATAGCAATCCTGCCGGCTGTTAGGTTATGCTGCATTCTTAACAGCTGAAAAGTTTCCCATGTGGTATTTTGTTTCTTTCACAGTCACTATGTTCTCAAAAATGTCCTATGTCTCTTTGGACTGTAATACCAAGGTACCTGGAAAATACAGGTGAACTATGAGTACTTCATCCTCTTGTAAATTTGCATGCATTGAATGCCCTCCTGGGAAATTTTAATTTATTGATTATTAAATATTTAACTGTGCACATAGTTACAAACCAGAGAAGATCCATTCTGTGGACAGGATTAATTTTTTCTTTCTGAGTTCATTCAAAGAGCCTTCAAAAAGTTTTGTTCTCTGATGCTTTCCACTAATGTTACATGGATGGTGTAAAGTTTATAATTTATGGAATTACCTAAAAGGAACTGGCAATTTTAGGAACTTTTCTCATTTCCTTCCTATATATGATGCACAGTTTAATCATTAATGGTTTTGTGTTGATACAGCACCCAGTATGCTCTATAACTGTTCTTTCCAAATCAGACCAGAATAAGGACATTTATTACCACAGCTACCTGCATTACGCAGCCTGCAGAGTATCTGAACGTTGACACGGTGTACTGCTTCTTGTTAAGCTCAGCACATGCCACATTTCAAGTACAGCCGACATTCTTTCACTCGCTCTCTGTTATTGTTTTCCTTTTAATCAGGCCTCCGTGATAAATATCAAAGAAGTGCCTGCGTAGCGTCAGAATGAAGACAAACTCTGTGAGCAGCCCACGCTGCTGTATATTTTAGCAAAACTGGGAGACATTTACAACAGGCTGGAGCTGCTGCATTCAAAACAAACCTGGAGAAAAACTATTCTCGCTTCTGTGTCTGTGCATCGAAAAATTAAAACATTTCCCCTTAATTCAATGTCATTCTGATGCCATGCCTTAGGCAAGTGCTACAGTTTATTCTCTTGAGCTATTTAATAATCTCTTCCCATCACTCTTAACAGAAATTTTTGTAAGAAGAGAGGATCTGTTTTCACCTAGGAGTCTGTGCTCACTCTTCATTCTTACTTCATCTCATAATATTCTAGTAAAATCACAATATTTTCCAAAGAAATTTAGATTAGACCCAGCAAAGGAAACAAGGACTATTAAGGCAGCAGTGAGCTTGCCTGTGAAGTTTAAAGCCTCTAGCACTCTCCAAGCGAACACTTTTGTGCGAGATAACTTGGATCTTCCATGCAAGCAGGTTGATGGGAAGAACGCCTGTTGCTCAGGTCCTGAAGGTGTACACGCCATTTTGTCATTTGGATGTGACAGCCGTGGGTCAAGGCTTTTGTGCCCTACAGCTGACAGGCAGTTTACAGGCTGCTAATTACTGCCTATCAGCTGCCAGTTATCATTTCTACCACTTTCTGAGCCAGAATCAGAGAGCTGCCCCTCTGTGATTCCCCCAGTTTCCTACAGGGTGAAGTCAATTTGACTGGAATATTTTTTTTGTTGGAACCAAAATGGAACAGCGTTTTTCATATTGCCTACAACAGCTGGAGGGCACGATAAGAGCATCTGCCAACAAGGTCTCCTGCCTCTCTAGAGTTTAGGTGCCTCCATCCCTTTGGGATAAGCAACCTCAGCTCCTCTCCAGGCTGTGGGCATCTTAGAGATGTTCTGTCGCCATAAGGGCTTTGATTGCTGCAGTATCCTACGCGATGGAGCATCGAGATTTGAATCCCAGCCTGCAGAGGCACTAATCCACATGTTGTACTTTCTGTTCCTACAACCAGTGTGCTACATGAAAGAAAGGCATCCACTCTTCTTGAAGTGTTTGACAGGGAGGAAGGTCCTGCTGGGCTGCGGGAGGCACGCTGCTGGGCTGAGCTCTGTGGAGCACTGGCACACCTCAGGGGCAACCTGCGTGGGCTCTGCTTGCCAGTGGAACGTGGGAAGGAGGGGGTTCTTGCTCCCCTGAGCCTCAGCCTAGTCTGAGCAAGTGCAGAAGTAGCCTAGAGAACTTATTAGTCAAAACATAAGATTTAGTGAATGTAATAATTCAAGGTGGTTAAATACCCCAAGCCAGGATTTGGGAATCGGAGCTTTGGACTTCAGCCGGTTTAAGTGTAGCTAAATCCCTTCTATCCCTACTGCCTTTGGAGATCTGGCCCGGCTTGACTGTCCGTATAGAGAATTATTATCACAAAAAAATCCCAACACTTTAAGCAAATGACTGCCTAAGCAATCTGTCTTACCCCCTCATAAAAGTGAAGAGAACCCACTAGGACATTCATGTTGAGGTGGGTGGGCTCTGGAGAGGTTTGCTAGTTTCTTCCTTCCCCCCACCAGTGCAGTGAAATGGCAGACTTTGCTGTACTAATTCTGTGGCCCATGAATATAGCCTGCGTAGCATTTGACAATTAATAGGGCTGACAAATAATGCTAAACAAAAGACAGAGCAGCAGAATATATGCATAGGCAATTTTGAAATTACACCTATGCCTTCAAATGGACAAATGAATTGCTCTGGGAGTACTGAAGCCAAACACCCAGCAGTGTGTGCGCACATCTATTTTTGCCTAAGGTGGTTCTGAAGGTCTTGTCCCAACATGTACCACAATTTTCTTCTCAGAGCACTAATTGGAACACCAGATAAGTATCCGAATTGCAACATTTTGTGCTCATAAAATTAAGGCTTATTATGCTGATTAATGCCTAACAAAATGCATGCAAATAAAAAGTGCAAGGTTCTCCTCACTACTCTCAATATCACTGGGGTCCCACTTGAAGCATGCCCTGAGCTTTGACACCTGACAGTACAGTATTTGTATTTCTTCCTCCTGCTTTGCAATAGTTCTGGTTTTCTAGCTCTGTTCCTCCACAGAAGGTATTATTACAAGCTGCTCTCTCAGTAAGCAAATGCTAGTGATAACCTGGATGCAGATGTTGTATATACAAAATGGAAAAAGGAAAGAATACTTAAACTGGCACTTTCTTCCAGGGTATGGTAAGAAACCCTCGAAATTCAGTCTTTTTGTCTGTAATGAGCACCAATGCTGTGATTAAGTAGGCATTTTTTTAAGTTTATTGGTGGTTTGTATTTATTTTGTTTCATGCTGTAACGTGGCAAATAAGCTTTACTATGGAGCTTACTTGCATTATAGATGCAGGCTAATTACATGCAAGGAACATCCTAAGAGCACCTTGTTAAGAAAGGTACAGACTTTAGGTAAGGAAGAAGACAGTACGATCAATGCTGAGTAATAAAATTAGTAATAGTAATATTACATTATTTGTCCTAACTGCTCAGAAATTTTTACTTACTTCTGTGCGTGATTATAACATATCAATCCAAGCATTCAAATCAGCAGCAGACTTGCACAGCGTATTACACCACATTGCATTCTAATGTTGGCTTGTTTGTGCTGCAGGGCTGGTTCCTCCAAACTGCCTCATTGCGTGTGGGTTCCCCTTCCCACACTTCAAACTCTTCAAGTTTCATTCTGCTTTGCTCTCACAAGGGCTTGTTTCAGTGGAACTTCTTCTGCAAGATTAGATGCATAGAAGCTAGATAATTAGATAACTGGCAGTAAAAATACTAAAAATGAGTTATGTTTTTGGAAAGAAGGACAGGATCAAGTGGTCCCCAGCACTGCTACGATGGTGCAGAGCAGCAGGCTCCAGCACAGACTGCTCCTCAAGGAAGCTGTGTCTGACCTGCTCAACAGCCTCCCGGGTGTTGCTCTTAGGCCAGGGCTCGGGTGATGGCCTGTAACTCACCCTGTAAAAGCCAGGAAGCATGCACTCGGCAGAAACAGTTTTGAGATGAACTCGGCAGGCTCTTAGAGGAGGTGTGCGAAGCAGGGCGGCTCTATTGGGAGGATTCTTTAATTTGGGCTGTTAGTTTAGTATCCTGAATAGACAGGTCTAAGGAAGAATTGTCACAGCCTGCAAGAGGTGTAAAGCTAGCAGAGCAAACAGGGAGGGTACATTTAGGGGATAGCTGGCAATATAGAGACAAGTATGATTTGATGCTGCAAGGATTTTAAAAATGAAGTAGGCGATTTTGCAATAGGAGGGAGATGGGGTATCCTTGCAAACATCAACACTGCCTCTTTGCATGTCAGGTCAGGGATATCAGTGCATGCTCATGTATTAAGTAGTCCTTCTTGAAGATTAGCCAGTTCCACAGGCCCCCATAGAGACGCTGGTCAGAAAAAAAATGTCTTCCTAGATTTTTTTCTTTTCAAATACTAATCACATTGGCTGAGAGCCTGGCATAAGGCGATGCAGTGAATCACTGGCACAGATCTGCCTAGAACTCGGGCGTTCAGGATTCCCGTTCCCACGGTCTCCCACTCAATCTGTGTTTCTCAACCTTCTCCAGTGGGTGATGCCTTCCTCAGAGTGAAAAAACAAAACTCATGACTGTAAAACAGACAGAGAAAAACTTACCGCACTGACACTCCTATCTGGTTCGCTTTGTTTGTGTTGAAGTAGATGAGTCGAGAAGTGCAAGGGATACAAAATGTATTAATGACCAGGCGTCATGTGAGGAGCCCTTAGAATTATTTGCCCCATACAGTTCATTACAGCAGTTCAGCCCACAGAAATTCTGCTTACACAGACCCCTCACTTTAATCAGCCTCAAGAGAAGGGAAAAGCAGGGTGAGGGGTACGGCATGGGGGAGCGGGCAGGGGGAGCCCTCTGGCCAATTAGCACCCGCCCAGGGCATAAAGGAGGGAAACGTGGCTATAATTGAAACAAAGACAAAAACTTCAATCTCTGTCTTTTAGGACATTTGCACCCTTACTGCTGTGAGCAGTCCCTCTACTGTGTGATCTGTGGGCAACCCTTAAAATTGTTTTGGGAATCTTTTCTCTTGGATATCTTTTTTTTTTTCTCTCAGCCTGCCACTGGGCTTTGTAAAGTCACATCCTAAATATGAATAATTTGCCAATCTGCTTTGTAAAGATATACCTGTCCATACTTAGACATGAGAAATGCCCTGAAGTGGAAATATTGTACAACCACCAGCCGGCAAGGCATGGTTATGAGCAGTAGAACTAGCCTGTGAATGCCTTCTGTGAGGCCACGTGCATGCAGTTTGGTTCATACTCCAGCTTCATGCATTTATTTTACAGTACAGATAACTACTGTCACAAAGTAGGGGTATCCTGTTACTGAACTGTTATCCACTTGTTATCCAATCTGTACCCAAGCAGGTAGCACTCAAAATGTGTTCATTTTGGATAAGTAATTGTACGTGATTTGAGTTCTGCACTCAGGGCTGTTCTGGCACTGGGAGCCAAAAATTTCCATCTTTACATTCCATGATAAAAAAGTTTCATAATGCATTTTAGTGACTGCTTAGGAAGATTTTTTTAAGAGCTTTCTAGGGAATGGTCAGTTCCTTAAACCCACCCTCTCTTTCCCTGATAGAAGTTAATAGCAGAAACGAGTAGGGTTTTTGACTGTTAAGTGTTTGCATTGCAGGGACCAGCAGAGCATTGTACCGGGTAGTGTATTCATCAAAGTTTTGCCCAGTTAGTCTCAAATGGTGAATATGTTGCTCCCAAATTTTGGCTCTTATGTTATTGTGTAATCCACAGGTAGGGCTCGATATTTGTAACTGATTCAAACAAAAATGTCTGCTAAAGGAAACTTCTCCCAGACATGGCTTTCTGGTTGCATCGGAGAAAAGCAAAGATTTATTAGCATTTATTTGGGGGGGTAGGGGGTTGGTTTTTTTCACAAGAATACCAATCACAGTAGAGCTTAAGTCAGGTAACAGTGATTAGGCAGAGAAATTCAGGTGGAAGAAGCAGATAGGCCATCCAGAGAGTTCTGATGAGCCCCTGGAGTGAACAGTGTTGAGTAACTTGAACAAGTGTTTGCTCTTGGTATTTGCAGAGGCGTGATCGGACACGCTCGGTACAGTCTTGCTTGGTCCAAAGGTCCACTGGTGAGGTCCTGCAGTGGAAGATGCTGGATTTGCCAATCAGTCTTCAGACTTTCTAAAACTCCCTGTTAAAAGATGAAGGGAAGCAAGAATTTCTTTGAAGAAGTGTTACCTCGTTTAGCATTTTTAATTTTTTATGACTTCATAACTATAGACTGTGCAGTTCTCAGTGGACTAGATTTTTTCCCCAGCATTCTGGAACGGTTAGAACAGTCTCCGACTTAATATTTGTACAAGCATGTGTGTTTGCAGTTTTATCATATTAAATACATGGACCTGCTTCTATTCTGACCAGAGTAAGTGTAAATTGCTCTTTAAATTTAGAGTGACTGTAGCAGTATAAATCAAATACAGATGAGTTTAGAATCTGTATTTATGTCTGTAGGGGTATTTACAACAAAATTGTAAAGGTTAAAGTAGGATGGCGCATAATATATTTTAATCTTGCCTACCAAACATTAGTATAGGTAGGACTGTTGCAAGTCAGATAGGATGTTTGATCAAAAGAGTAAATTTTTATGGAGCAGCCCATTAATTTTTAAAAACCAGATCTCATCTACGCCATATCTTATCAAAAAATCTTATTACACAAAAGCCCTCTGAATTCACTGCCTTTGTTTTTGGCATCAAGCGAGTCTGTGTACGGTATTCTTACTTTCTATATCAATGGCTTCAGGCCTTTTGGTCTAGAGCAAATACTTTCATGCCCAACTGTCTGTGATGGAAAACAGCACGTTTGTGAGATAGACTACATTTTTAAGTAAGATTAATATCCCTATTACTTCCTTGATAAGAAGGAATGAATGGAAGCCTCAAAGCAGGATCATTTTCCACCTTTTTTTTCTTTTTTTTAAATCAGAAGTGGAAGAGAATCTTTCTAAAAGTCATAACTTCCTGTTAATTTTCAACATTTCCAGGCATTTGTCTGAGATGCCATCAGGACCTGAGACCTTACCCAGTCTCATCGTTTTTATGGCTTCGGACACTTCCTCCATTGTTGCTCCTCTCTCCAATGTTTTATTCCCTTCCAGGCAGAGCTTCATGTTTTCAGCATCTCCTGGAATCACAGCCATGAAATTGGACATGGAAAAGGCCTCTTGGTCACTCCTCATCTTTTGCTGCTTCAGGATTTTGCAGCTGATACTCTTTATATTTTAAATGTCATGAGTGTTCCAAATATTTTACCTTGCTTTAACCATTTTGCCCCCTTAATACGAGTTACATTTCTAACATTTGGCTTCATTCCAAAACTACTGACTTCTCTGGTTCCTTGTATGCTTTGTATTGGGCATTATTTTTGCTTTTCCCCCTTCGTTTCATCTTTCTACACATCCTCTGATACAACTCTTCATAACATCCCTTCATTTGAGTCACTTGTGAAAATACTACCATGTTGGTATGTTACTGTATAAAAACAAACGTCAGAGTGGACTTAAAACACAATTGGGAAAAAATAGCAAAAATATCTCCAGATTTGCAAATAAGGAAGGAAGTTGTTGTATCCTTTCCTGCTATTCAGAGAAAAAAGTTTATGGAAGGATGGAGTCTTTTATTCCAGTTTTTACCTTCGCCTTCACAAGACTTGCCAGAGTGGGACTGGGAAGATGAAGAGTGGGAGAGGCAGGATTTGCCCCCTCCTCCTCCAGCACTGCCACCTCCTCCACCTGAAGTTTTACCACAGACTCCACTTCCCGTTCCTCCTCCGCTCCCTCCTCCTCCACTTCCAGAAGAGGAAGTTCTTCCATAGGATCCTCCAATTCTTCCTCCACTGCTTCCTCCACCTGAGGACCAGCTACTTCCTCCTCCACTACTTCCTCTTCCAGAAGACCAGCTAGTTCTTCCATGACCTCCTCCTCCTGAGGATCCACTACCAGCTCCTCCCTGTGAGATGCTGTAAGGAGGAAAGGGCATGTCTGTGTAAGATGTATAGCGACATGACCAGTGTCTGGCATCCTGTGGGCTGTATTGAGGCCACTCTTACTCCCTCGTATGACTGAGAAAGTATTCCTGTGTGAAACACGTTCTAAAAAACCAGTTTTAAACTATCCTAATTAAGGACAAATCAACTGATCCTCACAGAAGAAGAAAAAGAAAGATAATGAATGGCTTTAGATGTCTTTCAAAATACGTACCTTGAATATTTATAAAAGACAGTTATTTTCTTGCTTACCTTTCATTTTCATATATAACTGTACTGTCTGATTGTACTTAGGAGAAGAAATGGCATATTATAGTTCTAAAACTTTTCTAAATGTTTTTATCCAGTTCATGATAAGTATAGAATAATACAGCTTTGTACACTGCCAACTAAGATTTAGATTCCGTATGATTTCTTGTGATTGTAGTAAATATGTTGATGATAAATCAATTGCACCAGTTCCTAATATAAATTCTGCTACTTTCGTCTGTTTGCACAGATGGTATGTTAATTAATCTGGCTGTACGTACCTAATATCATGCTGCCCTTCCTCGAGCAGTGCCCGGTACTGAGCAATCTCCTGTTCCAGGCGGGTCTTGATGCCCAGGAGCATCTTGTACTCTTCGTTCTGACTCTCCATCTCACAGCGGATGCTGGCCAGCTCCTCCTCCAAGGGGCCGATCATACCCTGGATCTGCTGCAGCTGCATGTTATAGCGACGTTCTGTGTCCTCCAAGCTGGATTGCAAAGACTGTACCTGAGAATGAAAGAAATAATACAATTTATGGGAACGTGGCAGGATTAGATCATTCCTATGCCCTAAATGAGAAAAATGTTACATGGTGTCAGATGTGCCAAGCATCTGCATTAAACGGCGTGCTAGCTATAGGTGATCTCCTGTCATTCCAGCAACTCACGTGTTCTTTGCGTATCAGAGGATCAGAAGCAATCGTTACCTACCATGCTGATCTGCGACTGCAGCTCAATTTCCAGGCTCTGGTAGTCACGTCTCAGCACAGAGAGCTGTTGGTTGCTTGATTCCACTTCCTGGCCACTTGAGTGGACTTGTTGACTCACTTCCTCCATCTGAAAAATTAACCCACAGAATTGGAGTTTTTGAGTTTTACTTACATGTCAGCATGGTAGTTTATCATGGAAGCATCTGGCAATGCAACAAGTTGAAGCAGGGGCACTTGCAATATGGGGGCTGTTTAAACTTGCTTATATGGCTCTGCCAGTGCAGTTTAAGCCCACTTGTGATTTCCTTTATTTTAATCAAAGGGATTCTACCATTAAAAGCAATGGATGTTGTTGTTCAAAGTGTAATTCATCTACTGGAAGTTCTTACCAAAAGTTGGTATTGTTTTGCTTTTGTAATGTGACCATTCAAATTGTAACCATTTACCTTGCTTTCATACCACCTTTCAACCTCTTCACGGTTCTTCTGAATAATATTTTCATATTCTTGTCTCATATCATTTAGTTTTTTCAGCAGATCCTCTCCTGGAGCAGCATTCACCTCCACATTCACATCACCGCTGGACTGTGTTTGCAGCAATTTAATTTCCTGCAGAGAAAAGCCACGGCCAAGGCAAATAAACAAAAATGGTGAAATTACTTTGCAAAATAATTCTGAAGTCAGTTAACTTGCTCTGACGTCATAAACCATCCTGGATCCTTTCAATAACATATATATGTATGTTGGGGTTTTTTTCTTGTTGCAATTATTTGGCCTTGACTTCCCAGTCCTTGCTTGTTGAGAGGGACAGTGCTCAGAGATGCCCCAGAACAGCCTGGGCCTGGCAGCCAGCCTGTCTCACCTTGCCGAGCTGCCGCATGTTAGGAGAGGGGGGAAGACTATTTAGTCCAGAGGATGTTACCTGTGAAACCTGACCACATTCCTGATCCTGTAAATGTTCTTGTGTTCTTCCGCAGTTTGCGTTTCAAGGAGCTGTCTCTTACCTCCTCATGGTTCTTCTTGAGGTCAATCATCTCCTCCTTTAGAGACTCAAATTGCATTTCCAGGTCAGACCTGCTCAGAGTCAGGTTATCCAACAAGGGTCGCAAGCTATTAATGTCAGCCTCCACATTCTGTCGGAGACCATATTCCGTCTCATACCTGCGCCAAGGACAGTGCAGAAAGGTCAGCCCTGGTCTTGGGTTCTCACTCCTTCTCCTACTCCTCCTTTCCTTATGAAAAAGTTCACGTATTCCAGTATCTCAGTGTCTGCTTTTGTGTCTATATTTAGTAGCACATAGCATCTCTCAACCAGCAGAATTATGAAATCAGCAGCCGCTACTTAAAATTTAATATTAATATTAAACTTTAATATTAAAATGTATTCTGTGGTCTTTTTCATCATCTCTTCTGCCAGTAGACTTTGTGCAGATTTCATCTGTTTCCTCTGACTTTCAGTGAGGGAAAATGACAGTTTTTCTTTCCTTAAAAATAAAGCTTTTTTTAAGCTTTGACTCCACAGCCATAGGGAGCGTTTCCATTGAAGATCATTATAGAAATAATGAAGAACTTCTAAGTCTTACAAATTATTTCAGTTGTGCTGCCATGGAACCAGGAGGAGCCCTAGTATGAATTTATGAAACTAAGTTGAGGAAAGTAGGAGAAAAGAAGTCAGTGCCTGGAAAAGTGGAATATACATTTACTTTATCCTGAAGTCTTCTGCAGTCATCCTTGTGTTATCCAGGTCCAAAAGTACCCTGTTGGTTTCCACAGCCGCAGTCACAAGCTAGAAGAGAAGACGATATGCTGAGGAAAATTTTCCCTGTGAGTCTCTCGGGTTTGCACAAGGGACAGGAATACCAATGTGACCTTGTTATAACCCCCAGGTGTCTGAGGGAAACAGCATTTCCTACATACAGAGGCCTGGAGAGGTCATCTACAGTGCAAAACAAAGAGGTACCTGTCTGAAAATAGCACCAGAATGACAAAACTGTTTTGTGAGTACAAGAGTCCCATCAAGAGTCTTGGTGTCACCGCCATAGCTCTGTCTCACCTTCCATGCCCACGGGCAAGGGGCTGTACTCAGATATTTGTCAGACAGCGCGCATCCCAGAGGGTAATTGTTACCATTTTTCCTATGCTCTAAAATCCACTACAGGCATTCTGAGAGTCTGCAGTCACTGCCAACAAACGGTCTGGGGGCTGTGCTATAAGGGATGTGCATCATTTCTCCACCTCTAGTTGAAGATAGTTGGATGCATGCACAGAGGCAGAATTTCAAGCACAAGAGGCACTTTCAGAGAGAGACAGTGAGTTTAGAAGTATCCATTCTGGGCGTCTCAAAGATTTTACTCAATCACAAAAAGTCTGTCAATGCTTAAGCTTCTCTAACAAAGAACATCCTACCTGATTTTGAAGGTCTTCAATTTGTCCATAATAGTGGCTGTAGTCCTTTGTACCAGTAGGACCTTGCTTCTGGTACCACTCCCTGATTAATTGTTCAAGCTGAGAATTTTCCCTTTCCAAATTCCTGACCGTATCCAGGTAAGAAGCCAGGCGTTCATTGAGGCTCTGCATGGTCAGCTTTTCGTCGTTGGAGAGAATTCCCACATTCCCTCCACGAAAGCCACCACTGCCAAAGCTGCCACCACTGAAACCACCACCATCTCCACCAAAGCTTCCTCTATAACCACCACCAAACCCACTCCCACTGGACCCAAAGCCTACTCCCATGCTGCCACAGCCCATTCCCCCTCCGTAACCACCACCGCTCATTCCCCCTCCATAATAACCACCACTTGTTCCTCCTCCACAACTACTGCCGCTCATTCCTCCTCCGTAACTGCTACGCCTGATCTTTCCGTAACTACTGCCGCTAGCTCCCCCACTGTAGCTGCTCCTGGAACTTCCTCCGCCACAACTGCTGCCAGAAATCCTGCCACCACCACTTGTCCTAGAAGTGATTCTTCTTGAGGAGGCAGAGGAATACTTACTGCCCCCTCCACCACCACCACTGCTAGCGCTGCCACCACTGCTCCCTCGCAGGCAGCTTTTCGAGGTCTGTTTGGAGCCACAGCTCATAGTGGCAGCAGCAAATGAGTCAGGTTAAAACTCAAAGCTGGTCTTACAGTTGTTCTGGAATCATAGCTCCAACTTCCACCTTGCCTGGTCTGCATTTATACCTGAGAGAGTGGGTGTCACCGCCAAAGGGAGTACCTTCTTTCCATGTGCATTTGCAAGCCGTAGTTTTTACGCCAAGGGTAATTTGCCAAAGGGAGACGTTTGACAGTGTCAGGAAGCTTAACCCATACTCAAAGTGTTCATGACCGTTTGTTTATTAATACAAAACATGTAATTTCTATTGGGTGGCTCTGAATTAGGTAGATCTTTTCTATGATCTAGTCCACAGACTTACAGTCATCCGAATTAAACTCATCCCACTCACCTCATCCTGTTCACATCTCTTTCAGCACAATAATAAACTGTCATAATAGGGGACAGTAATGGATGTTCCTGTCTCTCTTTTAATGTAGTCGTTCCTCATGCTCTTTCCCCTTTCAGATATTTGTCAAGGAATCCCAGCTGATTTTTTTATACTTAAGTGATATTTTAATAGGTTCTGGTTTATGGTTAGCTTATGTTGCATGCTCCTTGTTTGTAGTCCTCTATTGCTTTATGCCTTCTGAAAACATACCACAGGATGTATTTTGTAGGTACACTGAACCACTCTGATGTTTTTGTAATTTCTCATAAAAACTTAGTGAACATTGGCAAATATTGTACATGTCAGCAATTTATTCCAAACATACATCTACAATTATGTTCTATAAATAACAATTTAATTGTGAAAAATTGTATGACAACAGCTGGAAAATAGCTCTGTGTAAGACTGTAAGGAAGGGAAGTGTGGCAGGTTGTTGCAGGGAATAACTTCATGTGCGCAGACCAGATGCGGTTACAGGATGGTCGAGAGACCTGGGAAAGCATCCTGGCTCTGGGCTAGTCTCTCTTGATGTGTCTGTGAATACGAGAGGTAATGTTCTCACTGCTGAAGGGATTTCAAAACTGCAGTCAGGATGTTTTCCTTCCACAGTGCAAATACAAACATGCTTAGTCTGAGGAGAGTCCTGATTTTGGGATTAAGTCAATAAACTGTACAGAAAAATAGCATTTTCCCTTCAGTTTTGTTTTCCATTCATGGACACAGCATGACCAAAAGTAGGAAATATTTGCTATCTTGCGTCTTCTTTTAAGATTGTATCTTTTTCAAATACATAGCAGTGGATAGTTTGGCTGAGCATCCGTCTTCTGAGCTCTTACAGCAACCTGAGCCTCAATCATTTGAAATTTCTTTCCTGACTGCCTCTCATGTCTGTCCTTCCCAGGCACAGGATCTTCAGCAAAGTGCAGTCTGTTAGCTGTCATTCTTTGTAGGTTCAACTAGTTGAGTGATATCCAACTTCCCATATTGATTTGCTGTATTATTCTTTTCTCACTCAGCCTGTGGGATGTTGGTTGTTGCTAATTTAGAGGTTTGTTTGTTATGGCTCATAGCAAGTGTTTGTGGAAACATCTTTTTATAAACACCCCTCCCAGCACGCCCTCGCCCACACAGCAGGACACACCTGAAGTTTCTTCTTCTGCTAGACTTCATTTCTGAGATGTCCCAGGAAGCAAGGCCTTCTCAGGCTTGTAGAAATGTAAATGGTTCGCTCCAAAACTCGGTGCAGTCTAAGTCATAACTTTAGCTTGTTCCAGTGAGAAATCCTTTTCTCTTGAAGTGCACGTTATTCTCTTCTATACTAACAGCTACTTTGGCTCATGAAACCATTGGGTTATGTGCCGTTTAACTGTTGGCTTCCAGTTGCTGACACCATGTTATAAGGACATGGATACGTTTCTATGTTGTTCTGTATAATTCTGCTGAAGGGTAAGGTTTGGTTGGCTTGGTTTTTTTTTTTCTTGTAAGATGTTTATTACATCTTTTGTATGAGTCATTCCTTTCAGGTCAACTAAGCTTCATGTCTTCCATTCACAAAAAGAACATGTTTGGATAGTTTGAATATCAGTGAGGATGCCTGTGTGCAACATACTTCACAGCTTCATGTTTAAGACATGAAAGGAAGATTTAATGCCATTTTTTCACTAGAATTCATGCAAGCAATACACCTCAAGACTAAAGATTAGCTCCTTAAACTGAAGAAGCCTGGTGGATTCAGTGTATCTGGAAGTGACTGCCCAGGATCTGGGAAGTTACAGAACAAATGGTTCCTGAAAGTAATGTTGTATTTTGAAGTTTGCTCTAAGATGGAAGCTGTTTTACAAGATGGTAGTTTTCTCTGCAGTTGTGTCTCATAGGATTGTCCAGGCATTTGCAAGCATACTGTGCTAACTAGATGATCTTAGATAATGTTTCCAGCAAAACTGGGAGATAATGCTGCAGGAGAGAACCTGGAGGGCTGGGAAAACCTAAACAGAAGAGAGATTTCAATAAACTGCAGAACCGCACGGAACCCCAGTAGTACCTGTGAAATGGGACAGTGAAACGTTACGAAATCTCGGGCTGGTGCTGCTTATTGCAGCATCAAGCTGCTGCTCCACAAACACAAGGGCACGTCCAGCCTAAGTTGGTGTGCCCTTTGCTATCACACCCTGCGGTGCAGTGTGTACAGCACAAGGAGCCATGACAGCATTGCCCAGACTTAAAACTGCCTGGCATCACTCCGGGATGCGATGCTCCTGACCAGCTGAGCATCTTCTTCTATTTGCCTACCTCAGTGGGCTTACCAATGCTGGAAACAGGCACTGACATATCTTCTGACCACACTGAGGAGTTCTCGGTCATGGGCAGGTGAAGAAAGCTGAGAAAACTCCAGTTGCTGCAACAGGCAGGGGCTGAGAGGCAGCTATGGCTGTGCTCAGGCTGAGCGGTGGGACAAGGCCGGAGTCTTCCTTTATCATCAGTGAATGTCTCTTACAGACTCTGTGTTGTGTGTCCTCGGCCCTGGCTGCTCGCAGGTATCCAGGTCGAGTCTCGGTGTGTTGGGTATGAGTATTAAAGAGCTCTTTTGGATTCTTTTCTGCTTGAGACACCTCTGAAAGGCTGCTCCAGAGAAGCTGTGATCATCTGTGCCTCTCACACTGGTATAAAAAAAAAAAAGTGTGAATTGATCTGCAAGGTGATATTTAAAACACAAGACTTGTTTTGAAATAGATTTTTTTTTTTTGCACTGGGCATAACTAATGGAGAGAGCACCAGTCACAATGTACCCTCAAAGCTGAGAGTTTGATGGCATTCAGGAAAACCTGCCCTTGCATGATTGACATGCTTCAGGTCACAGCCAAGATAGGAGGGGGTGGAGGAGGAGGAGGAGGAAGATGCCTTGGGGGCAGGTGACACCATAGCTGTTTGCAATGAGGCCTCTTCCCTTTTCCTGTGATGAAACTGTTATGAGCTCCTGCCCAGAAGAGGATAGTGGACTATTTAAGCCTGAAAGGCTCGCCCAGTGTGGGCATGAATTCACCAGGTGTGCTTAAATGGCAGAACTATCATGTGCTCTGTGGTAACACAGACGTGCGTTGGCTGAAAGCAGAGGCTGGGAGAGAATGAAGTCTTTTTCCTTTGGAGTTTGTGTGGCAGTGGTACGGGGTGAGGCTGAAATGGCCTCCCTGGTGGGCTGGGGTGACGGCACAGTGATGGGTGTGTGGGTTGAGCACACCCAACCTCCTCTCAGCTCCCGTGGCACCACCTTTTCTGAGCTCTGTATTTCCAGCCTCCTTTGGACCAGTGTGTTTGGGAGAAACGGCACATTTGTGGGGGTACGACTGGGCTGTTACCAGCCCTTTCTGTGCTTCAGTGGTGGTGAATCCCCTTCCATCCTTCCTACCTCTGCTCAGTTCTTGTCAGGAAAATTCAATTTGCTTATGTTGCTACACAGATAAAAACTGTTGAAGATCTGTCTGGGAAATATGACTCATAATTATATGTTAGAAATGAACGTCCATTATATAATCATCAAGCAATTTTACTAACACCAGATAATCCTATAGAACAATATTTCTCCATAGTAAGAAGAAACCCAGTCCCTGAAGTATGACTGTGCTGGAGGGAGAACACTGTTCTTGTTCTGAGGACGTATGCTGCTCTTCCTGCCGTGGAGGTTCAGCTGCCTAACACTTAGCATGAAACTGTTTCCTCTCCACTAAAATTTAAATGACAGGGGTTTTGCCTTACCCTGATAAAAAGCTAGATGTTTGAAAACTGAAAAATCTTAGAAAATTTGATTCAGATTAGTTGAAACATATTAGGGCTCAATCATGTTTATTATTTTAATAGCACATTAACTGAAAGTTCTAAACAAAAATTCCCACCTAACAATTCCCAACTGTTCACTCTGTAATGAGGGCACACTGTGCTTTGGAGTCTTTTTTTCCCACCAGCTCCGCTGTTAGTGCCTGGCAGCAGTTCCATCCAGAAATATTTGGTGTTGAAAATGTTGTCAATACCAACTATTTCCAGTGAAACGTTTCATTTTCTCTAAATGCATTTTTGTAATTAGAAATAGTTGTGTCAAAAAACTGTGCCCCATTCTGCTCTTAGCAGTGGGACCCTCAACCAGTGGATTTTGGTTTGTTCCCACATCAGTTTGTACAACTGTCCTGAACCCCCAGTGCCCAGTGGGAGCATCTTCAAATATTTTTAGCATTATGTAGTGGAACAGTTCCCAGGATGTATTGTTCATTCTGTTTCTTTCTTCCTATGTATATTTATGGCCAGGTCTCATGAAATAAAGCAGGGCATTTTTAGAGCTCAGTGAAATTCAGTGAAAACCATCTGCATATGATCATTCCCTGCGTGCCAAAACATACGCTTTTCTTAGTGAAGGTTTTTAAGATACCAGTTTTGAAGTGAGAGAGTAAGGCCCCACCTCTCTTGCACTCTTCTGCAAGACAGGGTGTAAGTCTTGGCATCTGCCCACACCCCGAGCTGTGTGGTCACAGGGAATATGCCTGGAACGTATCCTCCTCGTTGCATCTGACGGTCCTAACACAGCACATTCACCCACCTGTCAGTTAAAACCGGGCTGCGGCACTGGGTGATCTGCTGCCCTCCATGGAAGGGTGGCCAGTAGTATCCAATCCAGCAAACATCTCTTCTTTAGGAAAAAAATAATTCTTGCACACATTAGACTTGATCTGTTACTCATTGGTTATTGCAGAGACTAGTAGTGATGAAACATTAAAGGGCACCTTCAAAAGATCCTCCACCCAATGGAACGATGGTGATTATGATAGGAACAGTAATTAGGTGAGTCAGAGCTGTAAGAGACTTCTAGAGTACAAACCCTTTGGTTGGGAACTTTGTCATTTTGGGTCTCAACAGCCCCTTGCACAGCTGACTCTTTGGGGTCTCAGCTAATGCTGCTTCCTCGGCAAGGCCTTCGTCAGCAAAGGGTCATTGTAATGCAGTTACTCCCCCTATGGAGAGCCGGGGTTTCACTGCTCCTGCCTAACGACATGCTGCAAAATATTCCAGTGCCGTTTGAAAACAATAAACAGGTACTGGCAAATTGGTGCAGCGAGTTTCAGCCTGGCGTCCATTCTGCGCACTTCCACACAGGAGAAGGCAGCTGGGGTCTTCGATGAGGCAGGGAGGAAGCCTCCGTCGCCTCCTGCCATAGTCCCGTACCAGAACCAGGTCACGCCACCCTCATTATGAACGTGACCATTAAATACGGGTGAGCGAGATGGAGCAAGATGTCAGGACTGATAGCTTGTTTCTGTGTTTTCAGCTAGCAGGATCTCCCCAGCACATACCGCAGACACTACTTCAACTGTTTAGCTCAGTATTTCTGTTAGAAGATTAGCCAAGCAATTAGAGCGGGGTTTGCCCCACGCCTCTGCCCTGGGCACCCTGCAGCAGTGTGGCTGAGAGCCGAGTGCCCTCTAGAGAGCAGGCTGCAGGCCGTGGCGCGGGGCCTGTGGTGGCCATCTCCTCCTGCATCTCCAGACATCCCCGGCAGTGAAAGGCAAAACGTGGCTGAATCGCTCAGCGCCTGGGCGCAGGGATGGGCAGCGGCAGCAGGGAATGCTTCCCCAGCCCACTGCACTGCAGTAATCGCATCTGCCCATGTGCCGGCTGCCCCTGGACGGGACTGAGATGTCTGTATATTATGTAGCGTTACATTTTTATATAATAGTATTTTAATTACATAGCGTTGTGCTTTTGTTGTATAGTCTAAGAGCAACTTCTATTTAGCCACAGATAGTATTAGCCAAACTTATCTGCATCTCCTGGCCTCTTAGGAAAACGTAAGTGCCACGTCAAGCAGAGTAGCTGGTCTGAGTCCCACAGACTGGGATCCTGCGCTGGTTCCATGCACTGGTTACGCTCCTTGGGTAGGCAGAGCAAGAGCAGGAGACTGGCTGCTGGCATTGCCTTTGGATCTACCGGTTAAGAACCGCTGACACCTTATGGAGAGATCTGGAAAGTACCAAGATGTCTGGTCTGCCGGTATTTGCCCGGTGCTTTCTCCATTTCCTTGTTCTTTGGCACAAGCAGCGTCTGCAATGATCATTTATTATTCCAGCTCCTCTTAAGTCTCTACCTGAAATCACATGCAGTGCTCATGGAAAACTTTTGCTCGACTCCGGCTACAAGCTGGATAGACTGCCAGTTCTGCCCTTTGTTCTTAAACACATGTTCAATTTCTCTTTCCTCTGAAAAAAAACCCCAAAACAAAAACAGTATAAATATTTTCACAGGTGCTTCAGGTTGATAGTTCCTTCTGTGCTGGCAAGAGGGAAATGCCAGTGCCAATGGCAGTTAGAAAGTGAAAACTCAGATGCCAAAATTCACAGGATTTTAGTTTCAACGAGAACCCATCTCTCACTTCGGGGGGAATTTGAGTCCTGCTGTTGAGCCGGGATCCTCAGCTGGGGGCGGGAGGTGGCGGGGCCGAGGGTCTCCTGCAGGGGTTGTACAATGGGGGGAAATCACAGTCTGGGAGGAGCAACCCGGCAAGCTGGCACGGCACCAGAGGAGGTGTGTGCTGCTGGCATTGACCTCCTCCTCTGCTGGCGCACCCCATTCCTCTCCAGGCGCTGGGTGAGCTCCGGAGAGCCGCAGCCCGCGGAGCCTCTCCCAGCTCGGCCTTCCCCGCATCCCGCGGCTTCTCCCAGCCCTGTCCGCCAGGGATCAGCCTTGCTGCTTCTCTGCTTCAAAGCCAGAGTTACCATCCTCCCTTTGCCCTGCTCCCCGCCTGCCTGCTTACTGCGGTGCAGAAACTGCCCCCGAGCAGAGGCAGCAATGCTGTTCTTCCAGGAGTGTGGTATATTCAGGAGTGGGATTTGGGGAAATGTGCTTGCTTTTATGCTTCAGATATTTTTTAATTTCTCGGCAAAGGACTCCAAAATATTTTACATGTGTTTCGGTATGAGAAATATTTGTGCCATGTTATACAGGCAATAAAAAGGACTTTCAGGCCTTCCACTTTTTCCACCCTGTGGGTGTCTCTGCACAGCTACGGATGTCCAACCGCCCCTTTGCTGCCTCAAGAGAAGAGGAGGGTCATGATAAAATTTGAATGCTGTCATCTCAGCACCTGCTCTCTGCTCCTCTTACTGTCACCCGAGAGAAGAGACACTTGTGTTGCACAGTCAGATGTCTGACACAGAAGAGATGGGATTTGCTCTGCAGAGAGGCAGACTCACTCGGACATGCTTACATTACAGAAGTCCAGAAGACAGGTGAGGTCAGAAGACACCTCCCTGCCCCCAGATAACTGCAATGCAGATCTACTGAGACATGTATGACTGACATCGTACTCCCAAGCAGCCAACACATCTCTCAGTTTAATGCCCGACACATCTGGAGAGCAGCTGGAGATGTGCACCAGGAGTGGCTGCCATAACTGTGTATGGGTATACACTATCCTGAGCTTGCTTTTTCATGGACATTACTGTCACTGATCTCTCTGTTCTCCTTTCATTGATGACCTCCAGCTCCACTTATTTCCTCCTTTGTTGTTCTGCAATAAATTTAAGGAAAATGGTCTGTGGAAACACACAGGCATCTGCCTGAATTGACTGTTCATGTAGATCATGGAGGATGTCATGCAGGAATGGGCAATGTGTACTACAGGCTTTGACAGGGAGGAGGTGGGCAAGACCTGAAAGGTCAGCGAGGCCGCTCTCTGGCTCCCACTGGCAAAGCAGCTTTGTTCCCAGGGGAGTATGATCCTGAGCAGTTTAGCTGACCCTTGTGCATGACTTTCCAGCTTTTCCCGCTGGTGCCATTGCGGAGGCTAGCTAGCCTGACTGAGGCTGTGCTTTGCACCTGGATCAGCACCCAGTTTTCTAAAGGGACTGAGTTTCCAGACACAGATTTCTTGATTGCATCAGGCAGAAGCAAAGTTTTATTACAGAAATTTTTTCACCAGCAGGTACATCAGTGACCCTGACTAACTCAAGTAACTTCTAGAGATTACAGCAGTACAGAACAGAAGCAGCAGAACAGAGAAGAAGGGGGCCTCCCACAGGCCCCTTTAGATACATGGCAAAGCATCGCTGAGTTACTTCTACTTTCTCTGCATAGAGGCGTGCAGTGAACATCGAGTGTTATTCTTTTGTCTATGGGTTTCTCTGTATGTCATCTTCTAGTCCATTCCTCCTTAATCACAAATTCTCCTGCAGGTCACTGGAGAAAAATGTAGCAGCATTATTTGATCAGAACAGAGATAAAATCCTTCAAATAACAAAAATTTGGTCTATATATTGCCCTTATTTCAAGAATACACTCTGTTAAACAAAAACAGTTGGCAGGCAACCCAGGAAACCCCAGAAGTTCTCTAAATAATTGTGTTTTAATGGGAATTTGCACTTGTAAAGTTACAGATTTGCTCTTCTCTTCACTCCTCCCAGACTCTTCTGCTAAGCTGTTTGTCTGTCATCTTCTTTACTTCTACTTCCAGATATTTTCTTTATGCCTTATTTCCCTAGCTTTCTGCTTTTAGTCCTGTGCTCCCTCTTGTCGCTCATTTGCTTTCTGCTACTCCGTATTCAGTCAGAACTCTCTTTGAACCTATTTCTTAGTGACACAGCCAATTTTGCACTGTAGTTGGATCCACTGTAACCGATCACTAACTCTCTGAGAAGACACCAGTAAGGTGTCCTAGGAGAGTGAGTTGTCTCCTGGCCTTGTTACAAAGGAACAAACAGAAAAAGACTGTTTTCCTTTTGTGGAAACGCTGCTCTTACCTTGTATATCTCCAGTCTTGCAGGGCGGGACTTGGGGCTGGCAATGAGAAGCTGAAGTTGTAGTATAGGTGTGGCTTGTCCTAATGACTCCTCCTCCTACACCAGTTCCTACTCCGATTCCTCCTCCATGACTAGTGGGATAAATTTGGTGAAAGAAATAGGGAACTTTAGAACTTTACATGACACTAAGGAGGGCACAAAGTCTCAAACTATGTCTTTTGTAGGGGTTTGGGTTTTTTACATTGTGTTCTTTTTTCATTTTCAGAGATGCTTTGCATTTTTGCCCCCCTTTGAGCGTGGAAATGCATTGAAGAGTGTTGCAATTCATTCTTAGTATGACAGTTCTCTTACTACAGAAAAGAGATTGTTACAAATACTGATGTAATACTAGTAGTCAAGATGTTGTAACTAGCAGTTAACAGATTTGGTTTCTCTGCTTTTCAGATCCCAAGGAGTAACATTTAGTTCAGGTTTGAATGTTCATCACAGGAAAGTTGCTCATGAGACAACTTTTTAATCTCAAAGAAAGCATTAAGATGGACTAAAGATGATGTTGGATTCCCAATCTGTAATACAGATCCTAGATATTTTCATTTATTCTCTAGTGGATTGAGAGGTCTACATACATAAGGTCCTGCTGTCCTCCTTCCAACAAGCACCGGTAGGTCTGAATCTCCTGCTCCAAACGGCACTTGACGTCCAATAAGGTCTTGTATTCTTGGTTCTGGCACTCTATTTCCGCTCTTATTTCAGCCAATTGCTGCTCCACGCATGTGATCTGGTTCTGTAGCTCACCGAGGAGGGTGTTGTACTGACACTCAGTCTCAGCCAGAGAGGATTCCAAATTATTTCTCTGATAAACAAGACAATCAAACAAAGAAACAACATTCATTGAAGTGCCACCCTGGAGTTTATTATTTCCAATGCAAAAATGCACCATCGTGCTGATTGGTAGATCTGGCTATTCATGCTAAGAAATCCAGCAGTAAGCACGTCACAGCTGTAAGTAAGCTCACCACTCACCTGGCTGAGCTGAGCCTGGAGATCGATTTCCAGGGCTTGCAATTGGCGTCTCAGTTCGGTGACCTGGTTGTTGCACGTCTCTACCTCCTGACCGCTTGTAATAACTTCCCGATTCACCTCCTCAATCTGAAAATCACCAATCCGGAATAAAGAGCTTCAGAGAATATCTGTGTAAATTGACTTGCTTTTACAGAAACAGACTACAGTGAGTAGCTAGCAAAAAGAAAAGTGAGCAGGGCAAGTTCTCCGTGCAGTGGGCGTTAACCGCTGGCTTCAACTGCTTGCTCTTTTTACAAATCGCATTAACCTCGTGGCTATTAAGTCTCTTTAATCCAAATGTGGAATATCTCAGTTCCAACAACACACCACAAGGCCTTGCGGCAAATGCAGCTGTTCCAGATGGGACATAACAAACTGGTCAGACAGGCCTGTGTCTGCTGTGGAACACAGGGTATAATGAGTGCTGATCTTAGGCTTCACTGTAAAGGGAGAACTGCTTATTGTCTCCATGTCTGTTTTCTGAAATGCTCGTGTGCCCTGAAATGCGCATGTCAGTTTGTTTCGCAGCGGGTGAGTGTCCCTTACCTTGCACTCGTACCAATCCTCAACTTCCTTGCGGTTGCGCGCTATCAGTGTTTCATACTGGCATCTCAGATCCTCCAAGATTTGCCTGAGATCTGGTCCAGGGCAGGCATTGACCTCCACACTCACGTCTCCAGTCGATTGTTTTCTCAGGCAGTTCATTTCCTGGAAATATAACCCAGATCAGACACATACTGGCTTTTGAGAGACACCCAGAAGAGCAGAGCTTGGTGGCTAAGAGCAGCACTGCCTGCGAGAGCTGCCTCCCGGCTGTGGCTGTAAAGCCCTGGAAGATGGTGCAAGTGTTTTTCCCAACAAATCTGTTGGGTAATTTCTTTTCTCATCCACTGGAGTCAGCAGAAACTTTCACCCCCCTCTGGCACTCCCAGTGCCAGCGCAGCCCCGGGAGCAGCAGCAGCCGCCTCTCTGCCAGAGCTCCCGCACCACCCACGAGGCAGACAGGTCTGAACCCCTGAAGTGTCTGATGGGAAAGCTGTGGTGTGAAAGTGCTTGATCTTTACTTTTAAATTTAGAGCACATTCATGTAGGCAAAGTTTTCTGTCAGGGCCATGGTGCTCCTAGAGAAAGGGCAGGACCCTACCTCCTCGTGGTTCTTCTTCAGGCAGCAGAGCTCCTCCCGCAGTGACTCCAGCTGTGCCTCCAGGTCAGACCTGCAGAGCGTCAGCTGGTCCAGGACTTGGCGCAAGCCATTAATATCAGCCTCCACGCTCTGGCGCAGGGCCAGCTCCGTCTCGTACCTGGTTTGTGCAAGAAAGCAGAAATTCAGAACAGTAACATTTCACATGTGCTCAGTTTATGCAAAGATCTCCTTTCCCACCTACCTGCTCTAAACTGTGTTTTGTTGTCTAAGCTGCCTGCACTGTGCCTGGCACATTGATGTCTGGTATGTGAAAACGTTTCCTCCTCATCTGTCTTTTCCCTGCTCCTGGTCACTGTATGTTTGATACCACTCACCCAGCTGCGTTTCTGTTTTGCTGATTGCAATCTGGACTGGTCTGTGATGGAAATGCGCCAACGATACCACTGAGGACCACTCCCTCCAATGTCGGTCTCCAGCCCTCACTGACAAACACTCTTGCCAAATGTTTTACCGAAGAATACTAATTAAGGGAGGGCTGGTGACCAAGAGCAAAATGTGTTTCATCAGTCCATCCTCTCCTAATGTGGTGTTGTAGTAAGACTTGTCTGAAGTCTCTATAATTAGTACACCAAAACTCCACAAGTGAGATGTAAAGGAGCGGGGAGGAGGCAAGAGGGTTCATCTACACACTCACTTCACGCGGAAGTCATCGGCAGCCATCCTGCTGTTATCAATGTCCAGAATGATCTTGTTGTTATCAATGGTTGCGCAGACAATCTGGAAAAGAGCAGACCATGAGAGATGTCTCACGTTTCTCTGCTGTTACACTCTATAGGTGTATCTACATTGCGGTTAGGTAGTAACTCTTCACAATTTCCTTTTTCTGTTACCTTCTTAAGTAACCGTAGCAGTTGCAGGAGGTAGCTTTGCCTCCTTAACTCATAGTCAGTAAAGAAAAGAGGTTGGGGGTTAAAGAGTTGTGAGATGGGACTTCCCAGTTTCAAGGTCTGAAGGCAAGTCCTAAAGATACTTCACAAAGAAGTGAACCTAAAGAACCTTTCTTGAGACATTAAGTCTCAGCTGACCTTCAGCCTGGCATGTTCTTGCCTTTAAGCTTAAGGTTCTTCAGGGAAGATAGTTGGAAAGTGCCTTTGAGCCTTAAGATCAGCTGTAACTTTCATTGTGGACATATTAGTGTCAGGCTCTTTGTGCCACTGCAGCAATCAATTTTAAATACTCAACTTTTCTCACCTATAATTTATAATACTCCATTTGATACAGCACTTGATATGTATGTTTTGCTTTTGTTCTGTAGTTCTCTTTGCTTTGCTCTTCTTACTGGGCTGACGCCGCTCCATTTCATCAGCACACTTGGTAGTATCTTATTTATAATTGTGTAGTCAAAACACAATGTCACAAAGCATTCTTTTCCTTTTTAAGAGTATTATCCCCACTGCATCACCTTGCAGTGTGCATCTTTAATATGCACCCACACTCAACAATGTCATAGGGGAACTTGCCAAAATTTATGTTTGCAAAGACATTTAACAGGACCAAAGTTACTTCTAACAATTGCAGTGGGTTCTAAATACAAATTCAGAAATAAGCTATAAATAGAGGAGGAACAACTGAAAAAGGGGATTACCTGATTTTGAAGATCTTCAATTTCCTTGTAATAGCAGCTGTAGTCCCGGGGCTCACAGGAGAGGCCCTGTGTAGCATACCACTCTCTGATTCTGCATTCCAGTTCAGCATTTTCCTTCTCCAAGCACTTCACCTTGTCCAGATAGGAAGCCAGGCGGTCATTGAGATTTTGCATGGTGACCTTCTCATCGCAGGATGAAAGCAAACAGTCGCCACCAAGACCACCAACAACCACACCGCCTCCAAGGCCAAAACCAAGGCCGTTGCCATAGCAGTTGCCACCTCCATAGCTCCCACCAGCCAAGCTACCAACACTCAGTCCCCCTCCATAATTCACTCCACCGCAGTAACTCCTTCCAGAAAAACCTCTGCCACTGCCTATCCCATAGGAAGAAATCCGTGCTCCTCCACCACCACCACCAATGATACAGCTGCCACCACTGCTCCTGCCTTTGCTAGACACAGTAATAGTCTCCTTAATGTTGCAACTCATGGTGACAGCAGTTGGAAATGCAAGCAGAAGCCCAAAGCAAGATGCACAGCTTGATATTAAATCAGACTGCGAGTTGTCCGTTGCCGCGAAACTCTATTTATACCTTCCACAGTGGGTGTCACCACTGTTTCTTCTTCCCATAAGGCTGGCTACTCTAGCCATTGGTGCCAAGAATAATTTCTCAAAGGGAAGTTTCCTTTCAAGAATCCTGGTAGACAAGGAAGATACTTTACATGTCTCTTGCTAATTTCAAAAATACATTAGCAATAATGTTTTATGAATCATCAGCTTTTTGTTTATGATGCAAACTTTACAACATTAAGCCGGGAAAAACACTGTCCTAAATTATATACCAGGAAGAAATTATTAAAGGTTATTGCATCAAAGAGCTCTTTATCTCTCATTAATTTATTTTCATTTTATTTTGAGTTGAATAAGCAGTTTTCGTGGAAGGTGCTGATGTTGGAATACGTAAGATGAAAAAGAAAGAATAAATACGAAGTTTGACTCTCGAATGATGTATGAGAAATGATGTAAGAACTTTGTGGAAAGATCAGAGACACAGAGATTAACCTTTGAGTCTCTCCATTGGCAAAATGACAACTCCATATAGACAAGTCTATAGAGTTGTCTGCTACGAGACAAGTGAGACCGTGGAGTGATCTCTTAATGGACATGGATGAAAGGTTCTCCATGTATGATCGTGGCTCTCCAGTAATACACAAAGGATTTCTTTCTTTACGTGGAGAGTGTAAAGTAAGGTAAAAGTACTTTAAATATTTCCTGTTGTTCAGTGAAATATATTTCTGCAGTTTTCATCATTATGGATAGTGATTGTTTCCGGGAAGGGTGGGTGTTCTGAAACAGTGAATGGGAGGGGAAACATCCTATGGGCGATTTCTCTGTCTAATAAGAGGTTTGGGACTGCTGTCCTAGGGAATATAAAGACAGAATTGCTGATAAAGCTGGCAGAGCAATCTTTGCCCAATACAGTTCTACACTGGCTTGGAGAAGATCGATTAAGTGCAAACTAGAGGTTCTTCTCTATCACTAATGTCTCCAAATCTTAACTAGGCAGAGAAATTAAAAGGGAAGAATCCTTTCACTTTTCTGACATCAAAATTCAGGCTAAGCTCATTTTCATGCGATGTTTTGCTGAGACTCAAGACCAATGGCCTTCTCTGGGACAACATGTTTCTACTGGCTGTTGAGCAAGAGACAGGCATTCTGCAGCTTTCTGAAACTAACTGTTCACTGGAAGAAATTCTCCAAGCCTGCTTTGCCAGAGAACAAGTGAGCTCAAACTCTTGCTCAAACCCTCACTCCGTGTCAGGATTGTGGATTGGAATAGCTACTATTATGGCAAGTAAATAATCCCACTTAGTAAAGGACTGAATTATCCCAGTATTCATGGATTTGCCCATCATCTTATTGCTCTTATCCTCCTTCTTTCTGTCGAAAAGATGCCTCCCCTTATCTCTGCATCCTTGGATATTACTTATCCAGTACAATGAAAGCCAGCAGCATTCCTGTGATATCTCCAGCAGGCTGGAGACATAGGTGTGGAGAGACTTGCTCAAAGTGATGTAGTCAAAGACAAAGAGCATGCCTCTGGCAGTCTGCAGTTGAACCTAGGTCTCCTGTATCAGACTGCAGTGCCTAAATGTCAGCCTGCCCTTCCTCCCAAGCTGTGCTCCGCTCAGTCCCTAAATACAAAGGAACAAAGCTCAGAATAGGTAAAAACTCTAATAAAGTCATTGTGTATAGGAAGGAATACCTGGATTTCATTATTAGGACTGGAGAACATAATTGGAGTCAGGGTGTGGTGGTAAGAATGAACCGAAACTGACGTAATATTGCATCGCTTGAAGCTTTGCCTGTCCTGCATATGATTCTTCAGGAGTTTCCCAAGAGCTGTCTGCAGCAAGCATCTTTTCTGAGTGAGCACACATTCCTTCTTCTGCTCCACAGTTATCATTTGAGCACATCAGAATAACGCAGGCAGAAACAGGGAATGACTTACTCCTTTGTGGGAGTGGAGGATGTCTACGTGCCTATTGCGGTAATTATTGCGGAGAGCAGAGAGGATGGCTCCTGCTCTTCTGAGATACTTTGGTCCCCTGTGGGCCTGTAGCTTTATCCATTAGACCCACCTGTTTCTGCTGCGGGCCTTCGGCAGGCACCTTTGCCCAGGATCCTTCTATGGCACATGCTTGCCCTCTTTCTTGCTATTTTTCCTTTTTGTCTTCAGGAAATGGGTGCACTAGTTAAGCTAAGGTAAAATTAAATAATTGTTCTGAAGACCTTAAAAAATTAAATTAAGCTTTCCCTGCTATTTTCATTCAGTTATTTGAACTCATAAGCTTCCTGGGTCTGTCTCATTAGCACAAAGAAATATGGAAATCTCATGGAAATGTAGTTTCCAGCCCAAGGTTTGCAGCTCCATAATTTGCAGCTCCTTAATATATGGGTTGTTTCCAGGGTGTTTTCTGCTGGGGAATTGTTTATCACAAGCTACCTTCTCATGAGCTGCTTTCCAGACGCATCCCAACTTGTAGATCCACAAACAACATCACAGTGTCTCAGGAGCTGAGTCTGTACACCCCCGGGGGCTTTCCAGAGGCATATTCACAAAGTCTGGATCATTAGAGTCCTTCTGGCCATGTCATTAGGTCTCTTTCACCTCTCAGGAATTTAGGACAGCTCCTTTGTGAAAGTGCGTGCTTTGCACCTGCTGGACCTGGTGGGAAGGGTGGGAAGGCCTTTGATATGAATACAGGGAATCAGGTGGAGCAGCTAGATGTCAGTAGCAGTTCGCAAGAGAAGGAGACTAGCCCAGACCTGGTGGGAATCAGCTGGGGCTCCCAGAAGAAAGTGGCAAGCTTTTATATATTGTTGGTAGCCTAGAGGTTCCAGAAGACTGAAAACTGGAAGAGCGTCAGTACAGTATCTTTATATTTTTAGAAATGAGAATGTGAGGACTCGTAGGTTGGGAAGCATTAAGACCAGAAAGGGCAGCAGTGGGTTATCTTACCTCTTTCTTTGCACTGAACAAGGGAGGAGAAGGCAATGGGAAATGAAAAAGGAAAGGTTTGCTTTCTGACTTCTTCTCAGCCAGAGCTCTGAGAACAACTGGGATATGTAATCATGATAAGTATCTCTTGATCTCTTGTGAAGTGCTGGCCTTACATGTCTACTGAGAAATTTCTGCATCAAGTCTGGGACTTTCTGTAGGGCTGGAACTGATCTTTAAAGAAGACTTGATTTAGAGTCTTTGTTTAAAAACTTCTACCTACTCTTCTGAGTCATTATTGCAGTTGTTCCAGTGCTCCATTTTCTTACTGTGCTCTAGCTCCTGGATATTGTTGGGTTTATTGTCTGGTAGATGAAATAAAAGAAATACCACTGAGACATCTGCTCTCCGTGGTCTTTTACAGCAGAAGGGCACCATTCACCTGCTCCCTGATACATTAATGATTGAGCTTCTTCAGACACTTGCTACCTGCAGGCCTTGGAGATGCTGCTTGCCTGGAAGGTTTCAGGTTGTGTTAAGTCTATTAGTGTAGCAACAGAGAAATTGGTGTCTATATAAAAGAACTGACGCTAGAAAAGGGTGCCACACTGTACTGTATAGTTGGTCCTGATACGTTTTTGTCTTTGTACCCTTTCTCCTCCTCTCCCGAGGCTGGCAGTTCCACAACCGCCGGCCTTTGACGGCGAAGGAATAACCAGGAGTTTTGTTTTGCCAGGTCATCTTGTAAGTGAATGTGACTCTTTTTGTAACAGCCATATTGCAGTGTACCAGAAGTAACAGTGGCCATATCCAGTGCTGCTGGTTTAGCTGTGAACCTGCAGGGTGGAGTGGACATGTAAACCCAATCACCACTTGGTTTCTGGACCAACAGACAATTTAATTCTCAAAATGCTCTCCAGCTCATAATGACTTTTAACTGAAAATTCTCCAAACCCAGAATGACTCTGCATGGCTGGTTCCCATGGCTGCACCCACCAGAAGCGCTCCATGGCCCTGAGTTGCCAAACTGCTGCCCTCGCTTCTCTAGGCAGGTCAGTGTCAGGAGGCATGCACGCTACCATGCCAGCCCACGCTGACTCAGCATCAGCTGCATGGCTGCTGTTTGAGGCCCAAAGAAAGGGGTGATCTTTGCCTTGCTTGTGAGGTTTAAGAGATAATGGCCCTGTGTATCCAAAGGCCCTAGCTGGCTTTTTTCTCCATTGTATTCTCTGTTGAGCTGCACTTTTTCAGCTCCCATCCTGCCCTCTCCAGTTCTCCAAAGAAGGTATGTCTAATGTAAGGGTGATCTTTGAAGAGTTCCTGATGTTCAGGTTGAAACTCTGTGAAATAGAAGGATGACCGGTAAATGACTCAGTCACTATGTGAAAATAGATAGGAAAGAAACCTTTTGCCTCCAGTCCTTTTCCCAATGGGAAGATTCTTATAAAATGAAAGCGATAGGTCGGGAATATAAGCCATGTCAGCAGAATTTGAATCAGTTGTGGAGACCAAGATTTCCTCTTCAACCTAATCACAATCTCCAGGCTGGATGATGAAGTATGAGAGGGCACAGCCCAGGTGTGTCAGCACAAGGCTGAAGCAGGGCAATCTGTCTGCAGATGTTCCATCACTGACTTTCACAATTTTTCTAAAGTTGTGTTTTAGCACAATGTTCTGTGGGAAGCACACAGGCATCTGCCTGATTAGGCTGTCTGTGTAGATCATGGAGGATGTCATGCAGGAACGGGCAACGTGTGCTACAGGCTTTGACAGGGAGGAGGTGGGCAAGACCTGCAAGGTTAGCGAGGCCGCTCTCTGGCTCCCACTGGCAAAGCAGCTTTGTTCCCAGGGGAGTATGATCCTGAGCAGTTTAGCTGATCCTTGTGCATGGATCAGCACCGGATTTTCTAAAGGAACTCAGTTTCCGGACAAGGTTTTCTTGATTGCATCAGGCAGAAGCAAAGTTTTATTAGAGACATTTTTTCACCCGCAGGTATATTAGTGATCATACTACCGGTTAACTCCAGCAATAGTCATGGTGGTTGGGCACACGCAGCAATACAGACTGGAAAAAGCAAATAGCAAAATAAAGCAGAATGTGGCCCAACGCTCTGCTTATCCCTCTGACACATTGCTTAGCGTTGCTGAGTAATACAAAAGAGCACGCTCCTCGCTCTTTGCAGAGGCATACAGCAAATATTCTCTCTCTTCATCCATAGCTCTGCTTCAGGCTTCTCTTGTTGGATATTCTGGTTTCTCCACTTAATCACAAATCCTTCTGCAAGGCACTGGAGAGATCAAAGGAAACATTACTTTGTTTATAGCAAAAATAGATTCTTTCCCACACTGTCATTCTATATACATGATCATTTCACAAGCCAGTTCCATTACAATTTCAGATAAATACTGTCCCTTCCTGGAAAGGTCTGATTGGTGCCTGCCAGTCAGGCAGATGGGATTTGTAGCTAGCTTGAGCATGGTTTACCCTCTTACATAAAAATGCCGATGGTGGAAGCTGCAGATGTTGCACCAGCAGCAGTCTGGCTGAGGGAACGGCACCAGGGTCCTTGCCAGAACAATGCTCCTGCTCACACTTATTCTCCTGGACCAACTGTCGCCATGGTTCTTTCTTTTTCAGTTTGGCTGGAAGTTTCCCCCTGAAATAGTACTGGGAGTTTTCTGCCAGTATTACCATTATTCCTGCTTTTTTTTTTTTTTTTTTTTTTTTATTTCTGGGCACCCTGCTTTCTCCTGCTCTTTCCTCTGTCCCAGATTTCATGTCAGTTCTTTCTCCATGTTCTCCATGGCTTGCCTGCCTGCTGACTCTCTCCTTCTCCTTTCTATCCCTCTTCCCCCTCCTCACTTTTTGCAGTTCTCATCTTTCCTAGCAGAGTCACAGCCACTGCTGTCACAGCTTCCTGAAGGGACTCATTGTTGCCACTCCTCTGTGGCTTCCCATCAGATATTTCCCAGTAGCCTCACAATAAAAGTTTCAAACAGCACCTGTAAGCTACGTGGGAAAGATCTTTGTTGCTGCCTGTCCTTGTTGCATTAGAACAGACGGTGGAAATCTTGTAGAGTGTTGGAGTTCTTACCTTGTATCTCCGCAGCTGCACAGGATGGCATCTGGGAAGATGAAGTGTACGTGTGGCTTGTTCTAATGATACCTCCTCCTCCTATTCCGCTTGTTCTTGCAACTCCTCCTCCTAGACTCGAAGACTGACCAATTCCTCCTTGCTGACTAAGGGGACGGGAAAATAACATTTTAGTGAAGGAAATGACAGATAAACTACTTTGTTCATTGTCCCTGCGCCTCTCAATCTGTTTTAATTTTTGGCAGAATATTGCAGTGACCTTTCTTCTTGTGGCAATGGCTGGCACAGGGCATGGAAGCAGATTATCGCCATTGATTACGAGGCAGCGGGAATAGGTTAGTGAGGGTGAAGGAGCTGTGCAGTGCCTCTACCTATTGCTCACTTTGCTTTTATGTTAAAATACCCCAGACACAGGTATTTTATTGTATCGTTTGGTGCATCTCGAGCCTACTTACATAAGGTCCTGCTGTCCGCCTTCCAGCAGGCAGCGGTACGTGTGGATCTCCTGCTCCAGACGGCATTTGACATCCAGCAGGATTTTGTACTCTTGGTTCTGGCACTCCATCTCTGCACGCAGATCAGCCAGTTGCTGCTCCACACATGTGATCTGGCTCTGGAGCTCAGCAAGGTGGTTGTTGTAGCGACACTCTGTCTCAGCCAGCGAGGATTCCAGGTTGTCCCTCTGAGGAGTGACACGTGGCACAATACAAATACAGGCATGAGAAACACTGCATTTAAACTACGAGTTCTTACATCAGGGCATGACTGAGAAACAGCTGAGCTTTACCCCAGCTCACCACCCACCTGGCTGAGCTGAGCCTGGAGATCGATTTCCAGGGCTTGCAATTGGCGTCTCAGTTCGGTAACCTGGTTGTTGCACGTCTCTACCTCCTGACCGCTTGTAATAACTTCCCGATTCACCTCCTCAATCTGAAAATCACCAATCCGGAATAAAGATGTTCAGGGAATGTTTAATGTAAGTCAGATTAAGTATTAAGGAAAGGGCAGAGAAGCTAGCAAAAAACATGAAATGAGAAAGGTTTGGGTGACCTCTCTCATCCTAATGGAGTGTAAACTGCGCTCGTCCTTCCTCTTGCTCTTCTAAGAGTACTGCTGTCCAGTTCTTCTCACTGCTTACTGCTTTGTAAAGAGTTCCTGCCTCGAGTCTCACTAGCACGCAGCAATTACTGTCACCCCATGAAAAGGACACAGAGTGGCAGTATCCCCTGTGTCACTTGGTCAGTTTAAACCAATGCTAAAAGCTGTTACAGTATGTTGTGGGGTTTTAACGTGTAGTAAATCACTGTGGAACCATTGCCTGGCTGTTAGCCAGGGAAAGTCAGAACTGCATAGATGTACTCACCTTGCATTCATACCAATCCTCAACTTCTTTGCGATTGCGTTCAATCAGAGTTTCATACTGGCACCTCATCTCCTCCAGGATCTTTCTGAGGTCTGGGCCAGGGCAGGCGTTGACCTCCACACTCACATCTCCAGTCGATTGTTTCCTCAGACAGTTCATTTCCTGGAAATGCCACCCAGATCGTGTCATTTTTTAAAAAGAAGGAGAAAACTGAGAGAGCTAAGTTCCCCTGTAGGGAAGAGCAGATCCCCTGGCAGACACCCTCTCTGCTGGACATTCACAGCTCCTGGTTCACATGAACTGTCTCCACCAACCACTTGCCCCTCTGCAGGCAGCACCCCAGGGCTGGGCACCACAGATGGTGATAGATCCTGCATGAATTAACGCTTTTGACACGAGAGGAGCGGGACCCTACCTCCTCATGGTTCTTCTTCAGGCAGCAGAGCTCCTCCCGCAGCGACTCCAGCTGTGCCTCCAGGTCAGACCTGCAGAGCGTCAGCTGGTCCAGGACTTGGCGCAAGCCATTAATGTCAGCCTCCACGCTCTGGCGCAGGGCCAGCTCCGTCTCGTACCTAAGGGTGAGAGAGAAAGCAATAAAGAGTAGTCAGTGTCTGACACCACCATTTGCTCTTTTTTTGTCATTGGACCATCCATCTTTCTTACAGTATTTTCCTAGCTAGCCTCACAGGACGCTAAGAAAAGCAGTCTCAGGCTTGCTCTGTCAAACCTGCCCTCAGTCTGCCTTCTCTGGAGCTTTTTCACTGGGGTGGATGTGTCACTCAACGCCTTTCTGCGCTCCAACAGGAAAAGACAAAAGCTTCCCCTTCGACACACACCACGTGCCAGAATGGCAGCTCAGGTGAGCCCACGCTGCTCCCTGTCTGTGGATCCCTTCTGTTTTCTGAAGAACTAAAATCTCCCCCCAAAAATATTTTCTTGTCCCAAACTTTCCATCCTGGAGCTTCCACTAATTGAGGCAGCTCTAGAGGCAGTGGATGAAAGAGCTTTTCTGCATAGCCTCCAGCCTGTCCTGACCAGAGGATCCCAGGAGACCTGTCTGAGAGCTCCTTCTCACCAGCTCTGCAAGCGGGAGCGCAGTGACAGAGGAAGGGGATGGCTGTGTGCCCACGGGTACTCACTTCACTCGGAAGTCGTCAGCTGTCATCCTGCTGTTATCGATGTTCAAAATGATCTTGTTGTTGTCTATGGTTGCACAGACAATCTGAAAAGGAACATTCACTCCTGAAGTCTCTTCCCTGTGTCCTCAGGCTCAAGCGTACCCACTGACCGGGGCTGCCAGACCTAACCTCTTTCTCTCTCTTCTTTTTTTTTAATATTGGCTGGCAGGCATGGGGCAGTTGAGGAGTGCAGCAGTCACAGGGGCAAGTGTTCAGTGAAGTACAGCAAAGGCATTAAAATGCTAAAATATGTGGTTTAGATGCAGACAGTCAGGGAGGCATAATTAGTGTCATCCAGCAGTGGCTACAATCCACCTAACCTTTTAAATCTAAATCTTACTTCCATGGAAAAGAGATTTAAAAGCTTTGTTTCGAGACTTAATTATAAGTCTGCCTCATTCTGTCTTATTTCCTGGATTCTTTTCACTTTACTCTTCTTTGTGCATTGACATCCTAGAATTTTTGCCAAACACACTTTGCAAACAAATTATTTTCATTTTAAATTGCATACTCAAAATGTATTATGGTAGTGCTCTCTTTGTTCTCATTTTTAATTAGATGTCCTATATTTCCCAATTCTGTATGAAAGAGTGAACTTGTGAAAAAGGGAATTAACGTTTAACTGGAATTCTGCAAGACTGATGACAGAATAAAATAGATTCAGGCAAATTAATGCGATCCATTACTTATTTCTCTTTTAGTTGCTTTCTTGGCATATATCTGTTTAAACATCTTGGCACAAACTTAATTGAGAAAGACTACCGAGCCAATCCAGGTGTATTCCATGAACATAACATTTTCCCCTTCAAATATATCTGATGAATAAAAGCAGTGGAAACAGTCCAAACACTCAAGGTTTTACCTTTGAGCTCTAGGGATTTCTACAGGCAGTTGTCTTAATGGCTGTTTACGAAAAGCATGTTACACCAATGCAATGTTACTCCTGATAACTGCATTAAGTTGTGAACCAACACCGTGGGAGAAGCTTACAAAGGAG
Source organism: Burhinus oedicnemus (assembly GCA_008921705.1). Taxonomy (NCBI): domain Eukaryota; kingdom Metazoa; phylum Chordata; class Aves; order Charadriiformes; family Burhinidae; genus Burhinus; species Burhinus oedicnemus. The sequence continues at coordinate 5,439,103 of VFFE01008899.1, read as the reverse complement.
AAAGCAGCTGAGAAACAATGTTACCTGATTTTGAAGATCTTCTATTTCTTTATAATAGCAGCTGTAGTCCCGTGGCTCACAAAAAGGGCCCTGCTTGGCATACCACTCCCTGATTCTGCACTCCAGGTCAGCATTTTCTTGTTCCAGGCACCTCACCTTGTCCAGGTAAGAAGCCAGGCGGTCGTTAAGGTTCTGCATGGTGACCTTTTCGTCACCAGAAAGAAGAATGCCATCACCAGCAAAACCACCTCCAACTACCCCTCCACCAAGACCAATACCAAGGCCACCTCCAATGCCACCGCCAAAGCGAGCGCTGCCACCGCTGAATCCAATTCCTGAACATCCTCCGAGGACAGTGGCTCCTAAGCCACCTCCATAGTTTCCACCAACCAAACTGCCAGTGCTCAGTCCTCCTCCATAATTCACACCACCACAGTAGCTTCTACCAGAAAACCCTCGGCTACCACCTATCCCGCAAGTTGTGTATCTTCCAGAAGAGACTGAGGAGATCCGTGCTCCTCCACCACCACCACCGCCACCAATAACACAGCTGCCACCGCTGGTCCTGCCCCTGAGAGAGCCAGTTGTCTGTTTAATACTACAACTCATTTTGAGGACAGCTGCAGCTCCAACCCAAAGCCCAAAGCAAGATGCACAGCTTGATACTGAATCAGACTGCAGGTTGGTTGTTGCCGCAGATCTCTATTTATACCTTCCAAAGGGGGTGTCACCTACAGGGTGTTTCTTCTTCCCACGGGGCTGGCTAGTCTTGCTGTTTATGCCAAGAATAAATAGCCCATAGGCAGTTTCCCTCTAGAAATCCCAGTTCACAAGGAAGATACTTTACATGTCAGCAGCTTATTCCAAAAAGTAAAATAATGTTTTATGAGTCATCAGCTTTTTGTATGATGCAAACTTTACAACAAGTCAAGAAAAAAATTTGCCCTAGATTATGTACAAAGAAGAAACATTGGTATTTATAACATCAAAGTGCCTTTTATCTTTTATTAATTTGTATTTATTTTACTCTTAGTCCAATAAACATTTTTATATCACATGCTGTGGTAGAGTCCGTGGAACAAAAATAGGAAATGAATATAACTTCTCACTTCTGAAAAGCGTGAATAATGGTGACCATAGTAGTGAAAAGAGCAGAGATAGCATGGTGTGGAAGTCTATCACCTGGCAGTGACAGTGAGGTAAGTCCCCCGTGGGTTTAGTTCCCTGTTTGTGGCTTGTATTTCTCTGGTCATGTGAACACAAGAAGACAACTTGCTCACAGTCTGTGAAGATCAGGCCTGCTAAATGTTGGAAGTCCCTCTTTATCTGTGTGTCTAGATGTTACACAGACTTGATGGAAGCTGAAGTTTATCAAATACCTCTCTGAAGTTATTTTTCAATTACTTTAATTGCTGTCCATGCTGCCTCAATTCGTGGTGATCATAGATAGAGCTGACAGGAAAGGGAGTATCCATAGGCGATATATCCAGTTCCGTGGATGGACTGAGATGCGATCCCGCAGGTCCTTGCCGTTGCTAAGATTGTGCTGAGCACAAAATAAGAAGGAGAAAAGCTTTCCGCATTTCTTAACTGAGTTTGACAGAGTAGTAGCAGGCATGGGCACAGCCCAGCTAGTCAGGGGAGCACGATCTCCAAAACCAGGCAAGCAGTAGCCAGAGGAGCGTTCGGAGAACTGGCTCTGCCAGTGCAAGTATCTTTGTCCAGCAGACTGCTGTAATGAGAGGATATTCTGCTCTGCAGGGGATGGAGGCTTCTGTTCCCTACAGGGTGGAATTTCCAAGCAACTCTTACTCACAAGTAACCTTTGACTCAAGTTATGTCCATATTTACAGGAGCAGTTGTGATAAATCCTCTTTGGCGGTGAGTGTGACACCTGCCGGAGCCCTGAGAGCAGCCATCACCTCCGGGCAGGAGGGCAAAGAAAACCTGCGCTCGTATGCTCAGCCACCTCTCATTTACTGGTGGGAAGGCGGATTGTGTGTGCAGTTAGGTGGCTTCTGTCACCGTGGTAGGAGAGTGTCCCCAAGCATATATAGATGTGCACATCTTCTCACCAGCGTAAGTTAGGACTCTCCACTCTCCAGTGAGATAATTTCTTTCTTTACTTAGATCAGAAATGATAATAAGATGCCTACCCAAGGCTGGCAGCATCCTAGAATATTCATTACTTGGATGGTTCAGTGAAGGAACTCGCTCCAGGACAGAGATGGAGTCTGCCAGAGCTCAGATTCCTAGCTAAGACTGCAGCGCCTGAAATACAAGTCCATCCTCCCCCTAGAGACACATCCCCCCTGCTCCCCACACAGCCTAGACTCACAATAGTGAAAATAATGAGCAAAAAGGAGGATAGGGAGTAAATCTGCCTTTCATCTGTCATTTTGAGGAATATAATTGAAGACAGGGTGTGGCTGTAAGAGCCAACCAAAATTAATGTAATGTCTGGATTGCTTGGAGCTTTGCTTCTGCTGTGTAGGTTTTCAGAAGAAGTTGCCTAATAGCAACGTATAGAGAGCAGCGCTCTCGGTTGCGGCTGCCTTTCTTTCCCTGTCAAAGTCTTAGGTTTAGGAGAAGATATTGCAGATATTGAACATTTCTCTACGGGTGAGCAAGGAGCACCTACACCTGCTTCTTTCAGCAATTACCTAAAAGGAAGAAGGAGTAGGTCTTGCTCTATAAAACAAACTGGTTTGCAGCATTGAACAACCTTTTACATATGTCCTGGCTGAAAGACCCACAGGCTACTGAATCCCGTTTTACCAGTGAGGATTAGAAACAATCATGCAATTCTTCCAAAGTACTCATATTTGGGACATAATTACATTCTTTGGAGCTTTACTGGGCTCCTGCCAGTTTCACTGGGACATGGAACATGGGACAGACACAGCAAATGCATCTGAAAGCCAGTCCCTGACTAAGCAGACTGTATTTTAAAACCAGTTTGATTTTTTCCTCTCTCCGTGCTGGGTAGCTGCAGCTGTGTTTGCTGGCAGGCGGGCAGCATGCCCGGCGTGTGGTAGTTTCACTCCAGGCGGTGCGGTATTGCCCTGCTCCTTCCCACCGTGGCAGGGCTCCGAGCCTCCGCACCGAGACCTCGCCACAGGTCGGGCGGAGGCGTGTGTGTGTGTTTGCTGGCCATATGGCTCTCTGCTTTCTCTAGCTGTGAGCCACCATCTTGTTCTGAAACATCCATCAGTACCGGCTTTTTTCCCCGCTGAACCGATTTCTTTACCTCCTCTTTTGTTATTATTTGTATTCCTGTAGCCTAGGACCATAGCCTTGGTGCAGAACAGTGTGTAGGAAAGGACTGTGCAAGTCTAAAATGTAAAAATGTCCCAAAAGGATTTACAACCTAAATGTAAGACAGGAGGAAACAAATGGCTTCATGGAGATGGAAGTAAAGGAAGCAATGACGGGCTATTAGCCAGCGTGATTAGCAGTGGTCTCAGCACAGTGTCGGTGCAAACGCTGTTAACTCTCGTGGGCACTACGGAGAAGACGAGAGATCTGGAAGTGGATGGAGAGGTAATAAGTGTAAATATTGACACCTGGTGATGGGCAGCTCAGGGGGAGGCTGGAAGATGTTACGTTTCCAAGAGATGTTGTGGGCAGTGGGGGTTGGTCCTGGGGGAACTGCGACTGCCTTTTTGCAAAATGTCAGCCTGGCTCTTCCCCACTCTCCTTGCTTTACTTATCAACGTTGATAATGTTTTCTTGTGTCAACTACAAGAAGGGTGTGTCTAATTTGACAGAACTTTGCCTTCATAAGCATTGCTTCAGTGATGTTTATGCAACCACACTGGAATATGATTTTATCTTGTCACTTGTAATTACCATTAATAATTTGCATAATAGCCATTAGGCATCACTTATTAAACACTTCTTTGATGTGATACTGAGCTGGCTCCAGACCTCATGCTCCCATCTTTCAAATGCAGACCATGACTTTTTTCTGGGTGATGACTCATTGGTTTATACCACCATGTTTAGCAAAATTCCTGTAAGGCAAGTGAAATAATTATCACAATGAGTTTGCTAACAGCATGATCCTAGGTCTTAAATACGCCTGAGAGACCAAGGTGATTACTCTGTTTCAGTTTCTTTCTTGCTGACTGTTCACATCTTCAGACTACCTCTGAACATTTGCTAGGGATGAAGTAGAAGTTCAGCAGAACTTGGAGGTTTCTTCCTACTGAAGCTCACAGTCTTCCCTGATTCATTTTGTGAAGGGTTTTGATTTCCTTCCAGCGCCTACCAGACGATGACAGTGCAGCCAGACTTCCCAGCATTCGCATCTCTAGAAGCACTACTGGTTGTCATGGCAAAGAATAGTACAAGAGAATTTGTATTAGGACAGGTCGGAATACTGATGGGTGAAGGAAACTGCAGCGATTTCACTGCTGAATGGACAGCTGAGTGCAGTGTGGGTCTGGACGAAAACCAAGGCTTTAGCCTGCGGTCCCTGCTGGCAGAGCCGCAGGGGTCAAACCGGAACCTGACCAGCAAAACTGGAGCACTCCGGTGCTCCCTGCGCTCCAGTACCACGCAGTGGTACAATAGAGACAGGCAGCCAAAGGCATGGGCCAGCCAGAGCCTCCCCAGAGTGTCTTCTTTTTGTGTTCATTTCATACTTGTACTAAAAAGTCTCTTAATTTCAACACACTTTCAATATGTGATTCATACTGGCAGTTTAAATTATGTTATTCACTGTACTGAGCTGAGAAATCTCCTGATTATAGTAGTGTACTCATCTATATTATTCTTTATAAAGGTTACATGAGCCAGTAAACAAAAATACAAACCCCACAGATAGTTACTATGGGTGTGACTGAGACTGTACCTGTCTGCATACTTTATAAAACAGACTTTTATAGAGAAATTATAGCTTATACCGAGCACTGGAATATGGCCCACTATTACAAATGCTTGGTGCCTGTAATCAGGTGTAATTGCTTGTGCAGTGCAGTCCTTAACTCATGGCTGATTTCCCGCATTGGCAATTTGCAAAACTAGTTGTTTTCTTTCTCTTTCTTCGCTGGTGTCTTAAACGGCTGGTATGTTCACTCCTTGGGGAGTTTTTCTGATGGTGGTGTAATTCACATGTGGCTGCTCTCTCTGTAAGACAGAGCCCACCTCTGCTAGAGCAAGCACAGTACATTGCACCTACAGCCACTGGTCGTGATGCTGATAGCTTCTGCTGACCAGCCTGAGTGCTGGTACAACTGCCCCTCTCCTCTCTGGGGCACCCACCCTTGCTCTTTTTATCCTTAGATTCCTCTGCCAGTCTTATACCTTCAGTCTAAGTTTCTGTCTGTCTTTGAGATACTCATTCATTATTGCTTGACAAGATTTGCACATTAAAGGAGAACAAGAACGCACTCTTACAAGCTGCACTGTGTGCTGGTGTGAGCGGCTGCGTGTGTGGAATATGATAGAAGTTTGCCGGCAGTCCATGTCCCAGGTCACTTCTCGTGCTGTTGTCCCATGCACTGTGTCCTCTTCGTTTCATTTATCTTTTCTTTCCCGTCTCTTCCAATGCTGTTTCCAGTCATCATTTTGCATCACTATCCAGACTATAAACTCACTGGGCAGGGAAGGCAGCTTTTTATTTCTGCATAGCATTTGATGCGGTGACCTTAGAGGTGCTGTGTAAACACTGAGGCGGGGTAAATAATACTGAAATGCACAGTATAATTAGTGTTGCTGGAATGGGAGATAGAGAACTTGGTAGAGAAAGTATTTAACACAGAGCCTTGTCCAGAAGCTCGTTAGAGCAATTAGCCCCACAGGGCTAACAAGTGTCTGTTACTTGGACAGACTGGGGGAGCTATTCCCAACGGGACAGCCAGAGCTGGTCCGTGGATTGCTTAGCCCCTGGCCCTCTGTGCTGGGGCGAGCATAGACGTGGCGTGAGACTTGGAGTTGAAAGCCTGGAGCATGAGAGGTGACACGTGAGCAGACAAGGCTTTCTGCAGAGCAAAGACCCAGAGCAAGAAACAAAACTGGCTCCAAAAAGTCCCATCTTTGCTGTGATTTTTGCCAAGAGAATAGCTGTCTGTGGTCAAGCTTTGGCTTGTCCCATGTTGTCATTCCGGAAACGTCTCAGCTGTTTCTTTCTTTCAAAACGGACACTAATGAAGACTCATCATATCGCCTGAAGTCTTTATGTTGGAAGCCTTCATGTTAGACCTCTGTGTAAGGTTAGTCGTCAAACTGCATCCAATATTTCATTACAGAAAAGGAAAAAGAGCTACACAGCGAGGAGCAAAGATGGTGAGCACCGTTCGCAGCCTGTCTGACGCGTTTGTTAGGTACTGCTGCTGGTGAGAAGGGACAGGCTGGAGCTTGAGTCTTTGCTTGCACAAGCAGCAAAATGCAGTTGTGTTCCTGAGTGTGTTTGTAATTCCTTTCTCTATGGTAATAAAATACCAGCATCTTTTTTTTATGGCTGTTTATTGTATCTTACTTTTTAAAAAAATCTCTCCCACATATTAATTTGTCTCACCCTTTTATCTTCCCACATGTTGACAGCTGGTTCTTCCTGTTTGCCTTTTTTTTAAAATCCATTTGGAGGTTCTTTATTTAGCATTTTCTCTGGGAATTGTTTCCCTGCACCAGAAGGGTGTGTCAAGTCCAGCAGAGCCTTGCTTTCAAAATTACTACTTCAGTATTATTTGGGAAAACTTGTTGTTCTTGATTTTATCCTGTTACTGCACATTCATAATAACTCAAAGGTGTTGTGTACTACATTATATTATATTATATTATATTATATTATATTATATTATATTAGCATGCACCTACTTTAATGAAAACTTGATTTTCGCTCAGAAGTCTCTTTCAATAGAAGATTGTCAGTCAGACTGCCTTGAAACTCCTTCCCTGCACTCTGTCCAGCCTCCCTGAATGTTTCCTTCCTCATCACCTTCTACTCCATGTCTCAGCTTATGCTTCCTCCTCCGGTAGCAAATGTCCCTTTCCACAGCATCAGCTGGTCCCTTTGCTCCATCCTCTGCAGCCGCCCCTCCGTCACCATCCCACAGCCACTGAATTCCGCAGGAGCAGATGGACACATTGCTTATTTTTCTTTTTCCTTTGTAATGATTGCTTTGTGGATATAGATCAAAGATGGATTTCTAACCAAAGGCGTATGACAAATATAACTATCTGCATAACAATTTTTTAAATACTTGTATATTAATTTACTTGTAGTAATTATTTCTCAGGTTCAAGGCTGTGTCAGTAGTAGCAAAGTTTTATTAGAGACAAGCTTTGGTAGTTGTTAGACAACTGACCACAAAACAGATTAGCCCAAGTGAAGACCAGTGACTAGATCAAAGCAGCATCAGAGGATAAAGACGGGAGGCAGCGTGGGTGGCGGGAAGGCAGCCGTTCTGCAAAGTCCCTTCCGACTGGTGCTATCAGCAGAACTGAGAACTGTCAGGTTATTTTTGCCTTGCTTTTTCCGAACGGTTTGTTCTTTGAGTGACCTCCTCAGGAGGATGTGCAGTGGGGCTGGCAGGGAAACTCTGGTCTCTGCAGTGACCTGCCGAGGGAGAGCAGGAAGCATTACTTTTTCAGGGGTTTCATCTGCATACCATGCCTTTCTCTTCCCTTGCTCTTGTACTGACCTTTCTTCTCCCTCTTCTCCCTAGCTTGCTTAATTTTATATACCTGTGGAAAGACTCGTGACTGACTGATTCTCCCTGCCGGTTCCTGTTGTGCTGAAAGTCTTATTTAAACACATTTACTACTAGTAACCCTCCAGTGTCAAACATATTTTCTATGAATAAATTTATAAATACCTCATAGCTGCATCCCTTGCCACTGCTTTCTACCATAGCTTGGTTAATCCCCGTGGTATGTCACCAACAGTCACAACAGTGATCTGGCATGTCTGCCTCCCTGCACTGCCTCTCTCCAGGAAAGAGAAACCGCCTCCAGCCCCTCTTCACCACCCAGAAAAGCCTGGAGCTCTCTCGCCCTCCTCTTCCCCAGGTACACAGCAGGACTAAAGAAGCAACTCGCACCCACAGGCTTTTAGAGGACACCTCACCTTACACATCCACCTGCAGAGCGCACAGGCTTAGGGCAGGCATGGCTGGCACAGGCTGGGTTTAAGCCCACCGCTTCTTCCAGCAGATGTTGCAGGGACTCCTCTTCCCACCGGCCCTCTGTGGAAAGGAGACAGCTCTGGTAACCAAAGCCCTGGACATTCCCACCCTGGAGATCTGCCCCGTGACCTGGACCTACTCATAGCATTGGTTTAGCTGTGTCTCTTCAGTCACTATTGGCCATTTCCCCTTCGAACCTCGAGGGTCATTAAGAGCAACAATTAGCACATCCTCCATCCTGCCTGGCTGTTGACAGCTATTGCTTTTCCATCTTGACATACTCGGCATTACCGGAGGCTCTGAGACAAGCTCTGACAGTGTCATTTCCTCCATTGCAACTGGCATTTTGGAACAAGAACTAATTTTTCATGTAACTAATTGAGGACTGGAGAGTCCAGGAAAGCCCACCTCAGGGCACCACCATTAAAATACCTCTTTTTCCAAACTAATGGAGCGGGGGGGTGCTCAGGCCGGTTATGTGTGTATGCAGCCATTTAACAGCATGCCTTGCTGTTTCAAAATCTCAGGCAATGGGAGGCAGGGAAGAGCTGACTGCTTTGCATATAAATTAAATTTCCCAAAACTTTAATTAAAATTGTTGTGTGAAACTGAAAATGTTTAGATAATTTATTGTTTCAGTTAATTTAACTGCCAGTCCCTAATCCTGTCTAGCTATGGCAAAGCCAATAAAACTCAGTTAAATTACGGTGTTTGTAAAAGACCTTGCCCAGCTCACCGAACGGGCTGCGATGCTGCACCTTGCCCAGGTGGCTGGGACAGCGCTGGGGGCTCTCCCGGCTGCTGTCGCTGGCCCAAGAGGGGGCATGGTCTCTGGCTTGTACTCTGGGCATTTACCAGCGCCAAATCCTCAAATGCCTCGTGGATTGCTAATAGGCCCTGGCTGGTAACAGGTCAGTACTGGTTCCTCACCACAACATTGCTTTTACCACCAGTATAATGAATTTTCGTATCCCTGTAAGTCAAAGCATGGCGACTTTACTGTGCCCGGCTCTTGTCTGTAGTCTGCGTACATGATGTCGTGCTGTCCGCCCTCCAGCAGGCAGTGGTAGGTCTGAATCTCCTGCTCCAAGCGGCATTTGACATCCAGGAGGGTCTTGTATTCCTGGTTCTGGCACTCCATTTCTGCTCGTATTTCAGCCAGCCGCTGCTCCACGCAAGAGATCTGGCTCTGTAGCTCAGCCAGGTATTTGTTGTAGCGACATTCGGTTTCCGCCAAAGAGGATTCCAGGTTTTCTTTCTGAGAATGGAAACAACACAAAGGTGCCGGGCATGCTGCAAGCTGAGCCCATCTGGTTACAGGTACGACCCCGGTCATGCAGCTTTCTAAAGCAAGCTGGGGAGTCCGAGATGTGAATCGTAGTGGCATCACCTACCATGGTGAGCTGGGCTTGTACATTGATTTCCAAGGCCTGCAGCTGACGTCTCAGCTCAGTGACCTGTTTGTTGCTTGACTCAATCTCCTGGCTGCTTGTGATGACCTCCAGATTCACCTCCTCCACCTGCAAGATTAGAAAAGAGCACCGCTTTCCTCACCATGTCACAGCATCTCATGGTGGCAGGGGCTTCACCACACAGCTTGTGCACGCCCTGCAGTGCATCTGAGTATTTCCAAATCTAAAGCCCCCCCGTTTATTCCGTTGGGACCCTGTAACACCATGCAGTGGCCCCTCTGCCATGAACAGAAGAGCACTGAAAGTGGACAGTACAATTATGTGCTGGGTACATCCATGACAGAATTGCTAATATTAAGACATCTCCAGTAAGTGTTCTTAATGTCTCGTTTTTCCCTTTTCCCCCAAGAGGCAGAGCAGGGTGCAGCTCTGCGTGTATGTAGTACCTTGCAGGCATACCACTGCTCAGTCTCTTTGCGGTTGCGCTCCATCAGCGTTTCATACTGGCACCTCAGATCCTCCAGGATCTTCCTCAGGTCTGGGCCAGGGCAGGCGTTGACCTCCACACTCACATCTCCAGTCGCCTGTTTCCTCAGGCAGTTCATTTCCTGCAGAGAATACGTGCACCATATCAGTAATATTCACACTCAGGTGGGACTTTTCCTTCTTCTTTCTTCTTAATTCTCTAAGAGGAAGGGGCAATCTAACCTCCTCGTGGTTCGTCTTGAGACAACACATCTCTTCAGTCAAAGCCTCGCACTGTAGCTGCAGGTCGGTCTTGCAGCTGGCCAGCTGATCCAGGACAGGGCGTAAGTTGCAAATGTCTGCATCCACGTTTTGCCGGAGACCACACTCAGTCTCGTACCTTAAGCCACAGGCAACAAAGAAAGGTCAGCACATCAGTAAACCATGGCAAGCCTTTGAGTTGAGTTTGTGGGGAAAAAATTTAGGATCAAGTTCTTCCTTCGCTTCGGGCATGCAACGCTATGGACATTGTCAATCGTGTCCATGCCTTTCACAGAGATCTGCATTTTAATACAGCAGCATGGCAAGCAGAGCGTTAGGATTTCCCCATCACCACCACTCACCACTGAGCTGTGTGAACCCCCCCAGTCCAGCGCAGGACCGTACTCACTTCACTCTGAAGTCATCAGCAGTCATCCTGTTGTTATCAATATTCAGTAGGATTTTGTTAGTCTCCATGGCTGCACACAGAATCTGGAAAAGAAAACGCTTGTGGCATCCTCTGGCTACAGAAGGCCCTGGAGGAAACATCCACCTGGGGTAATGCGACCCATTTATTTTATAATGATTCCATATATTGGGATTATTAATCAGTTAGGTGGCATTACACTGGGGAAACCCGCGTGCCAGCTTGGTGCAGCAGGCTGTGCTGAAACTCCAGTTGACTGTAAATGCGGTGTCCTCCTCCCTCAAACTGTCCATTTCATGTAAACTGTTGCTTCATCTGCACCTCCAGAGACATAGCTATTGCCTCTGCCATTTGACATTGGTCTATCCACATGTGAAAGCAAAACCCAAAGAAATATTAGAATTTTCTTGAAAAACAATGATTTACCTGGTTTTGGAGGTCTTCAATTTCCTTATGAAAACAGCTGTAGTCCCGTGGTTCACAGCTGGGCCCTACCTTGGCATACCACTCCCTGATCTTGCACTCAAGGTCGGCGTTGTCTCCCTCCAGGAGTCGCACCTTGTCCAGGTAGGAGGCCAGGCGGTCGTTGAGGTTCTGCATCGTCGCCTTTTCGTTGTTAGCAAATAAGATCCCATCACCGCAGCCGGCGCTAGCCCTGGTGAAACCACCACCAACGCCTCGAGTACAGATGCCTCCACCACCGAATCCAAGGGTAGAACAAGCCCTCTGGGTAGCTCCAAAACTCCCACCGGTAGCACTGCCGGCACTCAACTGCTTCCCAAGGAATCCCTCGCTTAAACTGCCACCAGAAAAGTTGCCAACTGCACCACCTAAGTCATAGGCAGCGTGTCTTCCCGAGGAGGCGGAGGAGACCTTTCTTCCACTACCAGCCGCAGAGCTGCCCGCGCTGCTCCTGACCTGGGAACAGGTAGTAACAACCTGCCTGACGGCACAGCTCATAGTGAGAGCACGAGGATCCAACTCGGAGCCCAAGGCAAGCTGCGCAGATCGCTGCGGGATCCAATTGTGATCCCTCTGTCCCCACAGTCCTCTATTTATACCATTCCTCGTGGATGTTGCCACCAGAGAAGGGCTGTTTATTCTTCCTCCTTGTGACCTGGCTAGTACTCTTTTTTTTTTCAGCTGGAAATATTTCCCCAAAGGCGTTTGTCTCCAGAAATCCCACAACAGAAAGATGCTTTGGTTAACAGAAGCATGTTTCAAAACTACATCAAAAATGTTACTTCCTGAATCATCAGGTCTGACTTGTGATGACAGCTAAACAGCAGTGACACAAAAAACGATGATACCCAAGAGTGCCCGGGGAATGAAACATCATAGCAATTATCCATCCCTGTCGTGGGTGAGTCTACCCAGAAAGTGAAAGCTGTGGGAAAGCCGTCCTATCTGACAGAGCCTGTTTGCCCCCTTTGCGACCAGACGCGGGGGTGTCCCCCATTCAGCTCCCCACGGTCCCTGGCACCAGCACCAGGAGAGGACCCTGACCCTGCTGTCACCCTGCAAGTGCAGCACAGTGAGGACCCGTCCCACCCGGTGCGGCCGTCAGTTGAGTGAGAACCTGCCGAGGTCTGGGTCATGAGACCTCGAAATGCACTTCCCTTGAAGAGCACAGAAAAATATTCCACTGGAGCACACAAGTGATTACTTGTTCCTTCTCTTTCTCCTGCATGCATCCAAGCATCCCCTTTCGGAGCGCAGATCCCATGGTATTTGTTTTGCTGCTTTTGAGGGTAGATAAAATATTCAAATATTTATCCAAAATAAAAGAGAAAAGGGTATTTGCTGAGTACCAAATGTTGCAGTTAACTACAAATATTCACTGCCAAGAGAGGATGGCCACATAAGATGTTTCATAAGGTTTCTAAAACAGTAACATGGAGAATTTCAGAAGCAGCCTGATCCTGTGTAGGTGTGACCCAGTTCCAACCAGCACCATGGAAATTCTCCAAATATAATCTAGGGGAAATGTGTTAAATTCAGAAAAGACACTAGAAAAGGTCATTTTAAAAAAGATATTAAACCTGTTTTTTAGTCTTGGAATGCTGAATTGAGGAAGAAGGGAAATAATTAAACTGTTTTGTCATCTGAATCTTTCATTTTATTAATAATATTAATACAGCCATGCTAATATTGGCTGACTTTCACCCAGGTGTTCAGCATTGGTTTTGGCATCCAGGTCACCTGGACACATCATATAAAGGATGCGTCAGGTGCAGCCTGTTTCAGAAATATTGCTTATGCCATTTGGGTACGTTCATTAGTCTTGATTTTATCTTGACACTGCAAATCCAGAACACCTTAAATGTGGTGTGGGTTCTGTGTATGTCCATCCTCTGTTACATCCATAATTAGCCAGTGAAGCCTGTGCCATGGTGCCAGGCATGCCTCATCGGTGGCGAGGTCCTGCGTGGTGGCTGTGGCATGGTCAGGATCGGGCACCTCTGTGTGGAGCCAGCGGCAGCCCTGCAGCTGCTCTCGCTGCTGGGGCAGGAGTGAATCAGGGGCAGAACCAGTCAGAAGCTGTCTTTTTTCCATAGAACTGCAAAAATAACGCAAAGCTAACATTTAATTTGATTTACTTCAGAAATGTATGGTACTTCTTTTTTCAATAAGAAAAATTAAAACGTTCATGAGTGGAGGTTTTTTCAATTATTGAAAACTAAGCAGAGATGTCCATGTTTCTTCCTTACTTCTTGAACTTCAGACCTTGCCATAGGTCTCTGTAGCCAATGGTGATTAGAATTTCTACAGCTTTTGTAAAGGAGAATAATAATTTCACTCTTGATTTTACTGGATTTGTGTGTTCTTCATGGTAGCTTTTTTCCTTTCCAAAATTTGAAATTTTTATTAAAACCAGCTCTTGCTTTTACACCAGAACATACCTCAAGACCCGCCAGCAGTTATAGTCCTCATTTTATTAAAAGAGATTTTCATGTTTTCATGAGGAGATCTGTTAATGACGGTATCTACATGCATAATGGAAGGCTCTTTCCAGAATTAACTTTTATTGACTTCCAGACTGGAGTCTACAGACGGAAATTTGCTCACCACAGCCTCACAGCCAGCCACGGGCAATGCCTCTGATGAGCGTCCCCGGTTGACTTGGGAGCCCCTCAAGGCAGCGCTGTGCCCCGAGGGACCCGGAGGAGGAGAGAAATGATGGCTGAGGAGGGTTTCCCGGGAGGCGTTTCAGGAACAGCAGTGCAGGCCTGACAAGGAAAAATTATTACTTCAAGTAACAAATGAGCAGAAAAGCCTCCCCTGGGCAAAGGTGCTGTTCCTGTTTGATCAGCTTTGTAAGACATAGAAAGAAAGGAATTATACTTCAGCTTTACGTTTGCATCTTGTACTGTGCTTTGTAGGGGAGAGCAGGATGATGGGAGAGGATGGGCACTGGGGCGTCATTCCCAAGGGTTGTTCTACTGCACAAAATGATAAGGTTCAAGAGCAGTGAAAATGAGAAAGAAAGATTAGATTTCCCCAGAGGGAACTCCTTTGGTAGTCTCGGGATATTTTAAGCCCTAAGACTGTTTCTTAGGCTAATGCATATGAAGTTCAGAAGAAAGTATAATGTGCCCCCAAGAAGGAGATCCAGCTTTTCACGTTATTACAAATATTCCCTGAGTCACTAACTGTTTTCATGTCCAAGAGAACTTCCCTGGGGACTTGGTGACTCAGACACGGCACCGAACTGTGAGTCCCTGCTGGAGTCCAAGCTGCCGTCCATCACCCTGCCTGCCTGCCAGCCCGAGTTCAGGTTTGGGCTCGAAGCAACCACCAGGGAGTGCCAGGGTAGAGAGCTGAGCGCCAGGCGCTGTCTGGCACCCCCAGCACGCCAGCTCGGGCTGGTGGGTGTCCCTCCAGCCTGTGCAGGGCTGGCCCCTGGCTTGGAGAGCCTGATCAGGAGCCCTGGTGTAGCAGTGAGAACGGCAAGCAGCCCTAGCTCCTGTCTGCTCATTGTCGGCTAGATTTCAGAGTTCCACCTACGGTAAATTCTTCTGTTTGCTATTAACAAGTATTTTCTTATCTAGCTATTGATGTAATTGTCATTCCGCTTTTCTTCTGTGTGTTATTGGCTGCACCGAAATTGATCTCCATCTCGCTCCAGGGTTCCAATCCCAGCTTTGCAAATCACTCTAGACAAATAGTTGGGCTTTTCTGAGTCTCAGTTTCATGCTTTGTAGGATGGAAACAATAATAACAGTAATCCTCCTTCTCAAGGGCATTGTAAAAACAACTGTCTCAAAAAATAGTCTAAAAACAATGTGGAGCTTTAAGGATCGGAAACATGATTCTCATTTTAAGTATTATTCATTGTCAGTATTCTTGCTATTATACATTAAGTTTGACACTGGCACATCCTACATATTTCTCTCTGTGTCTCAGCTGATGAAATACCTTTCGAGGATGTTCTTGGTTTTCCTTTTATGTTTTGTTGTCCATTAAAGTTTCACCGTTATTCACTGAGGACTTGCTTCTATAACTCTTGCTGAATCCTAACAAGGTTTCTCTTGTGCTTGCATCTTGCAGAAAAATTGAAAAATTATCTCTGAAACCAGTATTTGTCCGTCTCTTGGATGTGATAATTTGTCCGTGTTTCACAAATACAAACTGTGTGTAGTGAAAAGTAATAATAAAAAATAAATTGCCTAATAGTTATGCAGTATTTTCTTTCTTCAGAGCTCTGTAATGTAACACAGTGATTACTTGTTCTGGGCTTGGACTTCTCTCTTGTTTGTGGTAATAGGGTTATGCAGAGCTGTATGCAGAATTTAAGCCTTTTTCCTTGATGCAAATATATGTTGGTGAATAAGGAACTCCTGATAAGATCCTCCCAGTGGAACTGAATACACTGATTACAAACCTGGGCTTTCCCTCAGCTCTCCCAGCTATTCTCGCTCAGGAATTCATTTCAGGCCATTCCTGCTGACAGATGTAAACAGATATCTTAGCACTGGGTGGCAGATATCAAAGAAAACTAAATATTCTGCTTGATAAATGTCTCCCTTGTGTCCTTTTGGCTGCAGTAGTGGCCATGCCTTACTGTGCTGCCAGCAGAGCCAGGTACCCTTGGACTGACATCTTCTTTTAGCCTCCTACTTACATTTAATCCATA
Source organism: Burhinus oedicnemus (assembly GCA_008921705.1). Classification (NCBI taxonomy): domain Eukaryota; kingdom Metazoa; phylum Chordata; class Aves; order Charadriiformes; family Burhinidae; genus Burhinus; species Burhinus oedicnemus. Next base: position 5,423,269 of record VFFE01008899.1, on the reverse strand, counting down.
ACATCTGTGGTTTTCAGAAAGCCTTTCTGTATTCATACACTTGGGTCATTCTTCAGGTGGCTCAAGAGTTAAAAAGCTGCCATTTACAACTGAAAAATAACACCTCTCTTCTGATGGCAAAAAAAAAAATAGCACGTTTGCAGTTTGGTCAGCATTTCTAGCCTGCACCCCAGCCCATTGCCGTAAAGTCTAAGACAGCTTGATGCTAAAGTACATTATTGATTCACCTAGTTTTTATTTTTGAGAGGGCTCTAGCTCACCTGGGTGGGAGGACTTCCTGTTTCTGCAAGGAAGGTCTGTTATTCCAGCAAAGAGAAAAGCCTGATACAGTCAATGAACTCTGCACTCTGGTCGGTGTCTCACTTCCTAACCAGTTCTGTAATTGCTAAACGGTAGCACAGAACGATAGCATCTCTTCACACTCCCTTTTCTGGAAAGACCTGGCAGGTTCTCCACTTCTTCGATCACCTTCCGTCTCCTTTGCTTGTCTTGTCATGCCCAGCATGACAACATCAGCTCTTTTCAAGAGGCTGTTCAGGCCAGGGAGCATGCCTCTGGAATTGTCCAATAGGGACCATAATGCCTGTGTGGAGGCTGTCGGAGAATGAATCACCAGTAGTAATCCAAGAGACGAACGTGCTTAACTCCAGCCACAGTAGCCCCTTGTACATCATTATGAGCAAAGGGAAGCTGATTTACTGCAAACTATTACCTTTTCCTTTTGTCTAAGGCCCAAATCTGTGTTCTTGAGGTGGGTGACAAACATGAGGCCATGGTCTAAGACAGAGCTCCCAGGAACCACTGGCTAGAAAGCATGAAGTTGGGTCTAAGCAATTCCATCAGGCTTTTGGGTCTAAAATTATTTCCTCTCCTGCCTAGCCCACAAGACGTGTTTGGGGGATGTACGACCAGCGCAGCATCCTCTGGTTCCTGTGTCACTCTCCAGGAGGTGAGTGGGCAAAGGCAAATCTGGTACTTGACTGCCCGTGCACCAGTTGCGTCACCTCATCCTGAATGGCAGCTTGCCTGCAGACATGGTTGACATACAATAACTAGCTCGTGTGTTTCAAGAAGGATTTCAGCAGTGATCTACTAGATGTCATAATGATAAAAAGTTATTGCTACTTATCCCTCTGCGGATTAAGCAATGGTTACTTTAGAACCTGTTAAGTGCAGCCCTCAGGCAGCATGAAAAGATGTGTGTAAAGTTTTCGTACACTGTACCTAATAGTGTGATTTAAAGACAGTCAAACAAGACAGAAGGTATTTATGTATAAGATTTGCCAACCAGTCAGATGTTGTGGTTGTGTCTCAGAATGGTACACATGACTGTAGCAGTCTTGCTGAAGCCATTTAAGTGTTCAAGGCCAGGTGGGATGGGGCTTTGAGCAACCAGGTCTAGTGGAAGGTGTCCCTGTCCATGGCAGGGGGGTGGAGCTAGATGATCTTTAGGGTTCCTTCCAACCTAAACCATTCTGTGATTCTATGATTATGAGTTCAACTTACAGGAGAAAGTGGTAACCAAGAGTTAGAGAACTGAGCTTTATTTTGTTGGCTTTAATCATCAGTTGTGTGGCACATTGATCTTAAACATCATCCTTCTGTCATTGCCTTAATTTCATATCAAATATCAAATTTATCTGGTTTATGTCTCAGTCAGTACCATCTATTTACGAGCAATGAGTTCAGTAGAAAAAATTATTTTTGCTCCAGGTGGAACCCATATGCCTCCGTTCCTCTCCTCTCGCTGCCTTCTTCTTGTGGTTTTTTAGGACTTTCCCTGGCACAAGCACACAACCCTGAGGCTTTGAGAGATCATGAATCAGTGACAGACAAGTCTGCAGTTGCGTGAATGAGGAAAAAAGCTTTATTAAATGTGTACAGAGTGCACAATGGCACCCATGTGAAATTAGGGTAAAACAGGAAGGAGGAGCAGATGAATAAAGCTGGCTGCTTTCCGTGACACAACCCCATCACATATGGCCTCAGACAGTGCTTGGTTCAGGTCACTGCTCTCTTGAGTCTGGGGTCGAGGGTCCACAGAGCTGCTTGCCCTCCTAGCGAGTGGTGAGGGCAACCTGCTCCCGGGAGGAAACCACCTTCCCATCCTGCACCTCTTCAACGATTGTGCGGACCTGACGGGAGGATGTCATGACTGCAAAAGGAAAGCAGAGGACAATTATTCAGGGGGCAGGAAGAGGGGAAATTTCTTAACACATTATCAGATGTTGCATGTTCTTAAGGAAAATGGAGGAAATTCCACAAGGTACTGGAAAATGCTGTTTTAATCAACCCTGCATTGGCTAGGAAGAGTATAGAGCCAGGCTGATGGGAAAGCTCAGGAAGGCAAAAGCCACACTCCGTAAATGTATGGCATCACTTGATTTTTCAGGTCTGTGTAAAGCCAAAACACCAGCTACAAGGCCCATTTAGGGCAAATCATCCCTGTGCTAAAGGAGTGCAAGGTATTTCCCTTCCTGACAGCTTTTTCCTGTGTGCAGTTCTAAGATGTGTACGAGCTCTCTTGACTGCTCGCACTCTGATTTAGCCAGCGAGGTGGCACAGCACGCCCCAGGAGTGATTTTTGCTCCATCAGTTTGGCAGCTGCTCTAAAAGCAGGTCTCAAAGCTGTTTGTTATAAATGTATGTGGCACGATAGGTTCTTACCATCTCTGCCCGAGTGTGAGGACATGGCGGAGGAGTACTGGGAAGAGATGCTACAAGAGAAGGAGAAAAACAAAGAGAAGTTAGGGACAAAATCCTTTTTTGTTGCTACACAGGCTCTGTATTCAGGCAGGAAGAAAACAGAAGTGTCTCATAGCAGTTGCTAAAACCAATGCTCCGCTCAATGTCTCCTGGAGGGCAGAGGGACCACTGCCTCTTCCAGCAGTGAAAGGTGCCCATTGCAGCATCTCCCAGCAGACAGACACCAGGGACAGAGCCACTGGGCATCCGTGGCTGGTATGAACACAAAGAGGAACCCTGAAAGCTGCAATGGGACTGAAGCCCTAGACAGCATATTTTGTGCCTATTACCCATCTCCTCCCAATACACCCTCCTGGGCAAAACCCCTCTACGTACTGGGCATCCTCGCCCTCCAGGAGCCGGCGGTACGTGGCAATCTCCTGCTCCAGGCGGCATTTGACATCCAGGAGGACCCTGTACTCGTGGTTCTGACGCTCCATGTCGCACCGCAGCTCGGCCAGCTGCTCCTCCACGCTGGTGATCAGCCCCTGCAGCTGGGCCAGCTGGGTGCCGTAGCGGGCTTCTGTGTCAGCCAAGGTGCCCTCCAGCGCCGCTTTCTGCGTGCAGAGGAGAGGGATGGGTTCAGGGGGGCACAGAGGGTGGGAGGGATGGGAGCAGCCATGCGTCCCCTGGCCCGCGCTCCTGCATGCCCCCCACCCCGCAGGGAGCCGGCCACTCATACCGTGCTGAGCTGGGACTGCAGGTCGATCTCCAGGCTCTGGATGGTGCGTCGTAGCTCTGTGATCTCTGACTTGCCGCTCTGAAGCTGCTCCGTGTTGATGGCCACCTCCCGGTTCAGCTCTTC
>VFFE01008899.1:5350168-5406662 GCA_008921705.1 Burhinus oedicnemus | reverse complement strand
GCTCCGCTGGCTGCCGACCGCAGCTCCGCCCCGGAGCGATAATCATCCTGCTAATGATTTTCTGTACCCGAGTTCAAAAGGGAAAGACAAAGCCGGCCTGTCAGCGGGCTGGCTGGCGTGAGGCAATTCCCTGCCCGCGCCTGGCACAGCGCTCTCGCCCGCAGCGCGGCTGATCCTCCGGTACGCGGCGGTAACGACGAGCCGCAGCTCCGGGACCGGCTCCTTTGCCTTTGTTAGTTTGGTTTTGGGGGGTTTTTTTGTTTTGTTTTGTTTTGTTTTAACGCAAATAACTGTGCTCAACCGGTCGCTGCAGCAAATGCTGGTGATGGAACTTGACCCGTTTCACGGCACCGTCCGGCGGGGCTGCGGGCGCTGCCGGGGTCGGCTGGACCCGGACGACCCCCCCCGCACCCCCCGCCGCCGGCCGGTGCGGAACGCGGCCGAGCCGTCCTTGGGCACCTTGGTGCCCCCAGCCCCGCGGGGAGACCGGCAGGGCCCCGCGCCGAGCCGAGGGGTGTCGGGGGCGGGGAGCGGGGGGGGTGCAGGGGGGAACGGGCTGGGCCGGGCACGGCGGGGCCGCACCGGCAGCTCGCGCTGGGGAGCCGCGGGGCCGGAGGGCGGGAGCGCTGCGCACGGGCGCCCCCTGCTGGCGGCGGGCGGCGCGGCGGGACGGGACGGGCAGCGGGGGGCTCCTGCGGTGTTCAGGGGGGCGTGCAGGGCTGTGCAGGGGGTGCTGGGGTGCGTTGGGATGTGCAGGGCTGTGCAGAGGGGGTGCTGGGTGCGCTGGGAGTGCTCCAGCATGGGCAGCCATTCCCTGCCTGCATCCTGCCAGTGCCACTCCCTGCAAAGGGCTCCTGCAGCACAGGGGACATGGGGCACGCCGTGCGTGGGGCCTGCTGGCAGCACCCTGCAGAGAGGCAAGGCAGGCACCGCCACACTGGTGAAGCTTTGGGCATCGCATGGGGGCTGGCCACAGCTCTCGGGGCTGGCCGCAACTGGGCCCCGAGGTCCTGCCCTCACTCTGCACCCCGGCAGCCCTGTGGCCGGGCGGGCAGTACCAGCTCCCGCTCCCAGCACAGGCAGAGCCAAGCCCTTGGTTGGAGCCACCACATGGCTGGGTCTGGCACCGAGCCGGCGCCTGCGTCCTGCCAGGCAGAGCTGGGCCCTCGCCCTTCTCGAGTGGAGAGGGGAGGAGGCAAATGTGAACAAGTGTGTAAGGGTGTGCACATGCGTGTGCATGCATATCTGTAGGTAGTTCTGACTGGTTGCCACAGATGGCACCACTTGCTGCTCACCGCACCGAAGGGGCTGGCAGGGAAGCATCCCTGTGGCACCCTGGCTGCGATGTGCAGCCCCAGCACTGCCGTGAGGACATAGGTGTCAGTGACTGCTGCCTCTGCTCTGCTGCAGCCCACAGCCCTCGGCCACATGCCTGTTACCTACCCCCAGCTGCACAGCACAAGCACGCAGGGAGCTGGCTGTGGTGTGCGGGAGCAGTGCAGGGCTCTTTCCCAAGTGATTCCACTCTGGGGATGCCCTCGGCGTGCTCACCCCGAGCCCCTGGCCCCAAGCCACCATGCCAGGGGCCTGAGGCAGCCTGGCCTCTGTGTGCTGCTCCAGCTCCAGCTGGGCGGCTGCACTGCCCTCCCCTGAGACAGGCCAAACACTGTCAGCCCCATGCAATGACCCTCTTTTTTTGAGAGCCCCACGAGCTGAGGGACTTTGGCATCCGCTGGCTCACAGCTGTCACAAACAGGTCCCCTGGCCCCGTGGCAACTTCCTGGGGATGGTGCCTGCAGAGCTGGTCAGGGTGAGGGATGCTTGGGGCAAGGGCCAGGCCGGGCTGCAGCCCAGCCCGTGACCTGCACAGCCAGAGGTATCCCACAGAGCCAAGGATGTGCCTTTCTCCTGGGCCTGCTGAGACCCCGGGGCTGGGACGCTGCCAGCTCTGGCATGGAGAAGGCTCTGTCCTCTGGGTGAGGGCAGGGAGGGCAGCGTGTGGGGGTTCGGTCACCCCGTGGGACGTCCAGTCTGGAGGACACAGAGCCCCATGTCTGCACAAGCCCACTGGGGAGCACCCACCCAGCACCCCAACTGCCGGTGCTCCCCTCCACGCCGCCCAGCCTCACCGCCCCCGCAGTCTCTGTGAGTCACTGGGCGCGTTCCTGGGGCAGGAGGGGACATGTGCGCTGCAGGGACAGGCTGGCTGCGTCACCCCCTCTCGCTCCCACGCCTGGGGCTGGGGCGGCCCAGCTCCAAGCTGAAACTTGCCTGACTAATTACAGGGGAGCTGAGGACTTCAGAGGATTTACATTCCTCCCGAGCCACACCTGGGAAACAACTTTCACCATCAGCCAGTTCCTGAGAAATAACTTTCCACCTGCACGGCCCTGCCCAGGGAGCCCGGCGGGCTCAGGGGACTGGGGGGCTCCAGTCAGCCCCATCTCGAGTTTGTCCTGAGTGCTGCAGACACCCCCGTCCCCTCTCCTGCTGCCCCAGGAGCTCCTGCAGGCTCTGGGGAGGGCTGGTGCCTTCATTCCCTGTGGAGGGCGCAGTGCAGCTCAGTGCCCTGACACGGCTGGGGTCTGACCGCACTTGCCGGAGGGGTCAGAGACTGTGGGTGTTGGTGACTGGAAGCTGGGGGCAGGGGCGGGAGGTTTGCACTGGAGTCCCCAAGAGATTGGAGCCTCGCTGGTGGCCAGCCAGGCCCTTCACCTTCACTTCAGCTGGGGACAAAGCCTGGTGACTGCATGGGACCCAGGGCTTGGACCCAGGGCCATTGTGAGGGCCAGGAGGGCTCATGGGACTCGCAGGGGCAAGGAGCCATTTCTGCTCAGGGCAATTCTGTCAACTTCTGCCAGCAGCCTGCGGGCAGCCAGCATTCCCCAAATTACAGACAAGGCTGGACCCGCCGAGCCCCTTTGGACACACTGGTAAACTACTGGGGAAGGACATGACTCCCTCCTGCCCCGTGCCTTTCCCTCTCCCCTGTGAACACAGACACAGGCAGGCAGTTCCCTGCACCAGTTTCACTGCACAGCCCTCGCCAGAGCCACCTGCTTCGTCCTCCTCCAGCCACCACCGTGTTTCCCACCCTGTGCCAGTGACCCAGCATTGAGGCCACTGTGGGATCTCCGGGACACCGGGACTGCTGTCCTGCTGCTGACCCTGTCTGGTTCATGCTCAGCCTGTGCTGAGCACCAGCAAAAGCTGTCACAGGAATGTGAGTGTTACTGCAGCAAGGCTTTGCGCCCAGCAGTCTGTGGCTCATTGGCAAGACCAGGGACATGGTTCACACCAGGCAGGCCAGCATGGCACACGGTGCAGAGCCAGCACAGCCAGCTGGGCAGTGAGCTCTTTGCGTCTTGCAGCACGGGGCCTGGGAGTTGGGGCTCCACGCACACCATGCGTGGTGTGTGGGTCCCACAGCATGGGGCTGCCCCACGCTCAGACTGCAGTTCCCTGCCTGCATCCCCTTCCCATGTCCCTCGCTTGCTGGGACCCCAGTGACCGACCCTGCCGGGGTTTGGGGCATCAGCTCTGCAGGGTCCCAGGGCTGTCGGCCACAGCCCAGCTGGGGGTAACAGAGGCCATTTTGGCCTCCACCACCTCCCTGGAGCTGCTGGGAACGGGCAGCATCAGCACAGCACCGAGTCCAAGGTGTTTTGCAAGCAGAAGGGAGCGGGTGGTTTCCTTATTAGGCAGCTCAGCAGCGTTGTCTCCCTGGAGCGAGCAGGCGGTGGGGCGGCACACCCAGCTGGCAGCGCCTGCCAGGGCGGCGGTGGCGGTGACATGGGAGATGGGAACGCGTGGACAGGCCCCCGCCTCGCTAATCACAGCCCAGCACTGGGTGTGGGGGCAAGCCGCCGCAGGGACGCAGCAGGGTGGCCGTGTCAGCTGAAACAACACTGGGCTGACGCACCTGCAGTTCACCCCATCACCCACCAGCCCATGGGGGTCTCCTGCTCAGGTACTGCGTGCTGGGGGCTGCTGGGCAGCCCCTGTCCCCTGGGCTGTGTTTGCTTCCAGCGAGGCTGACGGGCTCAGGGAGACCCCCCGAGCCGGGAAGGCTGCGCGGGGTGTTTATTTGTGCTCCTGGCTAAGGAGCAAAGGCAAAGACTGAAATTCAGCCGGAGCCTGTCCTCAAGCAGGAGGGCGATGGGGGACTGGGGAGCCGGGCAGCATCTCCACCTCCGACCTCAGCCCCACGGGGTTTCACCCAAACCCAGCCCCAACCTGGTGAGAACCTGCTGCTGGATCAGGGTGCCACGGCCAACACCGGCCCTGGGCTTCCCTGCGCCCCCAAAACCTGCTTGATCAGCCAGCACTTCCTGCCCCGCGCCAGCCCAGCTGCCATGGCTCTACCTCCTGGCGAGCACAAGGCTGAGCCTGTGGCACGAGCACAGCAAAATCTGCAGCAGGGTCACTTGCGGAAAGACAACAACTCCATCTTGACCTGGTTTTCCAGGGAAGCCCCATGCCGCAGGGTGAGCACGGTTGGCCGTCAGGAAGGCTGAGCACATGGCGGCTGAGCAGTGCTGTTATGGCAAAGCCTGTGCTCAGGGGCCACAGCAAACCCCCCTTGTGGGGAGAGGGGCTTTGGGGGCAGATACAGATGGAGCAGCCAGGAGGCCCCAGCCTGCACCACTGCCAGCGGATGCCTCAGTGGGGGGAGCTGGGGGGATTCAGAGTCCCCTGGGGAGGGCACATTCCTGGTGTCATCTCTGGGCTGCTGCTGCTGGGTGAGGCCTGGAAGGTCTGCAGGCACATGGCTGCTTGGCTCCCTGACGTCTCGTAGCCAGAAGAGGCTGTGGCGGAGCTGTTTTCCAGCTGAACCCCCGAGGCACAGCCTGCCAAGGGTTCTCTGTCCCCCTGCCAGGCCAGCACATGCTGGCCTGCCGAGATGAGGGGCCTGAGTGGTTGCGTGCTGCCTGGCGCCATGGCACAAGCTAAACACGCTGCTTCTGCACCCCTGGGGTGCCAGGAGAGCCCTGGGCAGGGAGAGCAGGCACGGGAGGGCCAGGCAGCTGCAGGACATGGCAGCAAACACAAGCAGTGGCTCCAGGCTTTGCAGCTGCGATGCCCCAAAGGACTTCAGGCACCCCAGGTCCCTGCAGTGTCCCTGTGCCACTGCAACCTGTGCTCTCTGTATCCCAGCTGTGGCCCCAAAGCTCCCCCTTCCCCAGGGCCAGTCTGTTCCCATTTAGGTCTGGGCTTTGGCAGCCAGGGCACCGGGACGCCGGAGCATGGCCGGCCCCGCTGCCAGCTCCCATCCCAGCTAGGCAGGGCAGGTGCCGCGGCCAAGTGTTTTGTAAGAGGCAAATCTCTGCTGCGCCGGGCATTGTGCCGGAATGGGGCAGGCAGGGCTGGGCTCTGCCAGCCGTGCGGGAAGGAGGGCTGGCCGGCGGCCAGTGTTTGGCCCTCGGGGAGTTGCTGTGTGTAGGCAGGGAGGGATGAGTGTGCCTGGCTGTGGGGCAGGGCTGGGAGGCTGGAGGTGTGTGGGGACATGCTCACACTCCTCGCAGGTTTTGCCTCGTAAGTGAAATACGAACTGGAACAAGGCACATGCTGACCAAGGTGCTTGGCCTGACCTGCCCCTTCTCTCTGCTAAAGTCAGCAGAGCGGGGACGGCTGGGCTCTGCCTTGTGCTCACCATTCCTACTGCTATTACCCCAAAAAGCCCCTGTCCCTTTATCCCTGGGTCAGTGAGAGGTGGATTCAGCCCGGTGTCCTCTCCCTGGCGCACCAGGATGCCTGAGCTGTTTGCAAGCCAGGCTGGTCGCACGGCAGGGCTGGTTCCTCCCTTGGCAGGAGCAGGAGGGTAACCCCCAACCTGGGCAGTGCAAAGCAGGCAGCAGTGATCCGAGCTGGGGAGGGAAGGGGCTGCTCCTCCCGCGGGCACTGGAGACCCCCAGACATGCAGGAAGAGCTGCACAGCAAGGCTCTTGCTTCTGCCTTGCCCTGCTGTAACAAGGAACTCTGCTTTGGTCCCATTGTGCAAGGCAGCGTCAGCAACATGGGGCTGTGGAGGGGGCAGGTCAGAGCAGGGCTCTTCCCAGTGCATTTGGGGTATCCTCATACCCGGGCACCCAGTATGGCAGGAAAGGGCCCAGTGTCCACAGACCTCGCTGGTTCTGGTGCTGGGGCTAGCAGTGAGCTCCCACACACCAGGAGCCCAGCTCAGCAGGGTCCTGCCTGGCACACAAGACTTCCAGCAAAGGCCCTTCCCAGGGTCTCTCTCCGTGGCCCACATCCTCTCCCTGACACAGAACAGGGAGCTCCCTCCGGGCTCGGATGAAGCTGCCTGTCTCCACCAGAGTGGAGGGGGAAGACACGAGCAAGGGGGCTGCAGGGCAGGACTGCCACATTGCCCCTGCCCAGCTGAACAGAGGGAGGCAGGGCTGGAGCTGTGCAGGGCAGAAGTGGTGGGAGATGTTACATCCCCGGCTGGACCCCTGTGTCCCAGGCTGTTCCTCTGCTGCGCTGACCAGCCCCACTGCATCCCAGCGAGGGAGCCAGCCAGGAGCAAAACCTGGCACATTTACCCCTTCCCATGGGTACCATGGGAGCAGCTCTCCGTCCCGATAACGTAGCCCAGGTGTGATAAACTGCAGAAAAGCAGGACGTGCCTGGCAAGAGCACGTTCACTGGCGTGTGCAAACAGGCCATGCTGGGCCTGACATGCAGAGCTGCCGTGCAGGGGCAATCCCTCCCCCCGCCCCGGCACGGCCTGATGCCGAGGCTCTGAGTCAGCCTAGCACGGGCTGCGCCTGATGCCGGCAGTGCCGCACTCCCGTCTTCCATCAGGAGAGACTGAATGCAAAAGCCTTTCAGGGCTCTCCCTGTCCCGGGTCCTCGAGCTGCTCTTGCCGCCTGGTCTGGGCCGCTCTACTGCAGAAAACCATTCGGACTTGCTCCCCTGTCACTAGGCAGGGGGGGAGCATCCATGGGGGCCACAGAGATGTCTCTGGGGACAGTGTGGCCCATGCACAGGGGTCACCGTGTCTCAGACCAGCGGCTCTGCTCTCCACCAGACACTGACAGAGCCACTGAGGACCCCAGGAAGCCCTGGCAGGGTCTGCACTGCCCAGGAACAACCTGGCCCTGAGCAGGTGTCTGCTTCGGTACAAACCTGCCACAGCCCCGTGGGCAGAGCGAGGCCAGGCAGAGCCGAACAGGCTGAGAGCTGGTGTGCTGAGAGCAGGGCATGAGGGCAGGCAGCGAGCTGGCTGGGGGGAGCTGCTCCCACCCTTCCCAGTCCCTGCGATCACTGCTCCCCTGTCACGTTTGCTCCAGGCTGATGCCGAGTCCCCAGGCGAGGGCTGGGGCTGTCCGGGCCCTGATGACCCCCACAAGGTGGACGTTTATTTGATGCCATCCCTGCAATGTGAGTGCTGAGCAATGTGTGCACATGAGCCTGAACGTCGGCCAGGGGAGTCTCCGTGGGTGCAGGACAGGACTCATCCTGGCCCCGTGGGAATGACACAGGAACTGGCTGGGGCTGCAGCAGAGCGTGCTTTCCCTGCAGGAAACCCATGGGATCCCCCAGCCTGGGATCTCCCTGGGACAGCCCCCAGCACCCCTGCACCGGCAGGCAGGGGCTGGGCCCAGGCCCAGAGGGACAGAGCAGCTCGGGCCACAGCCCCCCACCCCGCTGGGGCTCCCCAGCGCCCACCCAGCGGGCACGGCGTGGGGCCGGACACCGGGACCTTCCCAGCTGGGGGAAGCTGTATTGCCCCGTTGCTCGTGCTCAAGTGCAGGCAGGGAGAGGCTGAGCCGGGCTCTGAGCCGGGCTGTGAGCCAGGCTTGTGCCTGCTGGCCAGCCCCAGCAGCTGGGCTGGGCTGGGCTGAGCCCTGGTGCTTAGAGCTCTCCTGGCACCTCGCGGAGAGGAGAGGTTTCACAGCCAGTGCTGGGAAAGGAGAAGGCTGAGCAGTGGGGAGGAAGGCCCCTGCCAGGGGAAGGGGGAGCTGAGCAGTGGGAGGGAGGGGGGGTGAATAAACACCACGAGAAAGCTGTAATACACTGGGAGCCAAACTGGTGAGTGGGGGTCCCTGGGTTAGACAGGAATTGGAACGTGCCTGCAGACAGCCCTTGCTGTGCATCGCAGGGGAGAGGGCTGCACCGGGACACACTGGGGTGTTGGGGAGGATGTGTTCGAAACCCTCCTGTGAATGTCTATAGCACATCCAGTGCCTCCATCCCAGGAGCATCCGGCAGATGAGTATCACAGAGAGCATCCTGCAGGCCACGGACCCGACCTCAGGTGGGCTGAGATCAGTTCACCTTCTCGTTAAGTAAACAAGTCCAGGGTTTGGAAACTTTGGGACCTGAATTGCCAGGAATAGCTGTGTAAGGAAAGGGGATTATAGCTGTGTAAGGAAAGGGAATGTGGTACTTGAGCAAATAGCCTGGGATTCCCTGCACTGCGTCTGGCCCCGTGACAGCTGGGCTCACCCCGGCCATGCCTCAGCTCTTTCCAGGAGCAGGTTAATCACCAGGGCTGACGTCTGCCAGTGCTGCCTTCGCTGATTAATGCAATCAAATACTGTACATCAAAAATCTAGCTCATCCTGAATCCAAGTCTGTGCAGTCACACAGAGGCTGCAGGAAGGATGTTAGAGGAGAAAAGCTGGTTTCTAGGAATGTCCCAGCCCAGAGGGCATTTCTGAGCTGCGGAAGAAGCAGTAAAGCGAAATGCCGGGATGATTCCTTCCTTTCTGTTCCACTTCCGAGGTGTATTGGAGGGTTTCTGAGACCCCCCCACCTCAGAGCACAGGGTGTAATGGCTTTGCCAGTCTGAAAAGTCAGACCTGCACCAACCCAGGGCTGGTCGCCCACCCAGAGCACCTGTGAGCACCTGGAACCGCCGTTGCAGGACCCCTGCACACAGGGTTGAGCTGCGTCGCCCCAGCATCGCTGGACCTGTTGTGCCACATGCACATACAGGTGCACACAGGACTGTCTACCCCCGAGATCCTCGGGTCTAGCAGGAGCATGGATGCTGGGCAGCCCCTGCCCTCACCATCAGCACGTTTCCGCATCGCAGGGGCCCTGCGGTCCGTGTGTACCACTTTGCTAAGGGGCAAGATGGTTTCCAGAAGCCACCCCCAGCCCAAAGCACGACTGCAGAGCCATGTCTTTGAGAGGACGATAAGGACACAGATGGCTCTTGGTCCTCTGTGCTCCTCCTGCTGACCCTAAAACAAAGCTGCCAGCTTACCAGTGCCACGGCTCCACGCACTGGGATTTTCCTCTGCACAGAGCCAGTGTTCAGCCCGGAGAGGACGGAGGGAGATGGTTATTTGCCAGGCACTGGGCATAAAAGAAACTGCGGCAACTCGGTGCTGCCCGCGAGTTGCTCTTGCAAAGGAGATCAGCATTGCCACCTCGTGGGGAGCCCGGGACAAACGCACCTCCTCGGGCGGGCAGGGAGGCAGGAGCAGGTCGGGATCGGGCACCCAAAGATGGACGGAGGTGAGGAGGGTGCAGGGGGCTCAGCCCCGGTACCCAGCCAAAGCCACCCGAGACTGCAGGTGCCTGCTCTGAATCCTGCTCTGAAGGAGGAAAAACTGATGTTACCGTTTCCCTGATAGTTCAGCCCATCACCAGCGATGGGCTAGCTCTGGTGTCTGACACACACTTGCCTCTTTTGGTGTTTTACCAAAGGCTCTGGGGGTCCAGTGGCGAGGACGTATCATATGGACACTGTGACTCTGCAGTGACACTGATAAATTGACTCTCTGGAGCATCCTGGGCGTGCTGGCTCAGACGAGAGACCAGTCTGCCCACCAGCAGACAAAAGAAAGGAGGTACCAATGACTCTGTTCAAGTGTTTGGCATTAAATATGATAAACAGTCCCTTTTCTGGCTTAAGGACTTTGAAATGCCTCCAGCAGAAAATATAAATGTCCAGTTGCTTCTCTGCTGTCTGGATACACCACCATGTGGCTGCTAGAGACAGTTCCTTTTCTGGGAGAAAGGGAAATCTGATCAGCAAAAGCAGAGAGAGAAAAGCCATCTGCTTGTTCATGATGGTCATGGAGCAAATTCATATTTTAATGAAAATTTAAGCCAATTCTCCAGCTGATCTGTCACATATGGACATACAAAAATGACAGATGCTTTAGAAACAGCAGAGAGACACTGAAATACAGCAACACAAATTATTCCTTCTACCTAGTGCAAGATAAACAATTTGCCTTTATCTTAAATAAAACCCCCAAGAATGATGCAACATCAAACGATGTAATGGCTGCCAGGATCCACAGATGGCAGCACACCCAGATGCCAATAATCTGTCAAAAATACATAGTATTTCAGAGACGGCTCCCAAAGCAGGGCAGGAACACCTACACAGGGAGAGCTGAGGCCACAGGAGATCTAAAAGGAGCTTATCAGCCTCAGGATAAACGATCCACAGCCCAAGAGATGCAATCGACCCATGTCTCCCTGGGGACAATATTCCCCCTCTGTATGCAGCTCTAACTACCTCCCAGAGGAGAGTTTATGCTCCGTCTGGATCTGCATGGCTTTTGACCCCATTAATTGTGTAGGGGATTTACTGTTCTTCATATCTGGGGTTTCAGTGTATTTTTAGAACATGCAATAGATCTTTGAGCTGGATGTGATGTTCATGTGCCAGCAGCCCCCGCTCCGCATTGTGCTGAGACAGTGCTGGGAGACACTCGTCAATTTGCGAAGGGTTTTTAGCCACACAGGAAAGTGATAAATTGTCTTTAGCAGCTCATACTGAACACTGAGACCAGGCTCCCGGCCCCCAAATTTGGACTCAGAAGCATGATTAAATGCATCAGTTTTGAAGTATGTTCAGTCACGCCTCCATCCACAGAGCGCTGAGGAAAGGACCAGACCTGAGATGGCCAGTTCCCACTGACCAGCGACTGGGGCTCTGAGGCAATGACAGCGGGTTTGCCCAGCAGTCCTGGAGCTCCTGGGCAGCACAGGCTGTAAGCCAGCAGCTGACAGGGTCCCCAAGAGACCCCCACTCCAGGTCACATTTGGGGTTGTTGCTCTGCTGAGCCAACTAATGAAAACCCTTTGTCTCGGCATGTTACAAAAGGCCAGAGGCTGCCCCTTTCCAAGCACCGTGACCAGGGTTACTGGGATGTCCCAACCAAGCCAGGCCATCGCGATCCCCCGGCTGTGCAGTGCAGCCAGGAACCGGGGAGGCGATGAGCTGACACCAGCCACGCTGCACCGGCGGTGCAGGACAGCGAGAGGGACTGAGCTCGCCCTGCAAGGAGGACTTAAGTTTGCCAAGGTCTGAGGTGAAATACAGTAAATACAAGGGGACTTGTTTCACATGTTTAAAGAGAAAAAAAGCTTCCTTTTCAGGCAGTTTCAGATGATACCTTGAGTGTTTTCCCTTGGCATGAGAGCCCCCAGGCCCTCACTCAAGAATATTGTGTTCTGCAGCGTGCTGATGTCCTCAGAACATCTCCCTGCCAAGCAGCCTTGGAAAGCGAGTACAGAAGCCTGATTTCTATCTGCATATGGCGCTGTACTTGCTTCAGGCGCGGCTGTCATCATGGTGAGAACTGAGCGACAAACATAGATCCAAGCTCTCCACTCTGAGACTTCTCAGGCTGGAGCTGGTAGAGGAGTCATCCACAAGGCACCGTAGTGGTGCAGCTGTGGAGCACAGGGCAGATAAATGGGCCTGCGCTGGGCTCAGCGAGGCCGAACCCGGGCTGCAAGGGCCCACACAAGGTAACTGGGATGCGGCAGTCTCGCCGCCAGGCCGGCAGCGCGGGGGATTACTGTGTGTTTTGATCATCGGGAGATAAACCGCCCCACTGGCAGGAACCCAGGCCCCCTCCCCAGCACATGGCCTGGCAAGTGGACACCTGCTGCACCCGTGGGAGCCCCGTGGGCCTCGGTGACGCCTCCGTTCAGCCTTCCAGCAGCTTTCTGCCATCGCGCCATGCAGACATGAGCACAGCAGCGACGTGGCCGACCCAACTGCTCCCACTCCGTCCATCTGGAGAGTGCCACAGCCGGTCACCGCTGCCGGAGGACGCAGGGCTGGCAAAGGGACAGAGCAGGCCGGGTGGGGGACGAGCCAGGGCACCGCGCTGCCCAGGGGCTCCCGCCTCACCTCGGCGATCCTGCACCCCAAGGTGTCTCCGTCTCACCCCGGAGGCCCCGATCCCGCCTTGCGCCCGGGCCTGTGTCACACACCCCGGGGACCAGGCCGCACATCGCGCACGGCTCCCCCGGCCCCGCAGCCCACCGCAGAGCTGGGCCCAGCGGGCTGCCGAGGGGGCAGAGGCTGGCGGGGGGGGGGGGGGGGGGGACGGGGGGGGGGGGGCGGGTCCTGTTTCTGACGGGCGGGCGGGCTGGCCAATGGGGAGCGCGGCGGGCCGGGGTCTGACGGGCGCTCTCCGCAGACCCCTTTGCTGATGCAAGTAAGGGTGATGACCTGCTCCCTGCCGGCACTGAGGACTACATCCATATAAGGATCCAGCAGCGGAACGGCAGGAAGACCCTCACCACAGTCCAGGGCATCGCGGATGATTACGATAAAAAGAAACTGGTGAAGGCCTTCAAAAAGGTGGGTGCTGCGGCGGGGCCCGGGGATCGCCCGGTGCTGGGGCAGGGCCGGGGGCTGGGGCGGCATCGTGAGTGGCGCTTGGCGTTTATATCGACCTAAGGTGGCTTTTGTCTTTGTTCTAGAAATTTGCCTGCAATGGTACTGTAATTGAACACCCCGAATATGGAGAAGTGATTCAGTTGCAAGGTGACCAGCGCAAGAACATATGCCAGTTCCTCGTAGAGGTAGGATTTGTTCAGTCTGCTGCATGTGCTAGCCAAATTTTAAGCCGAACATGCATCTCTGTTTTAATAACCATGCAGGTTCTAATTTTCTTAGCATTAGAAGAACAGGCTGATGGCTGTTCTTCTTGAAATTCTTGCTTGAGGCAAATACCATCCAGCAAGGTTTTGCAGTCTAATCTTCATCCCATATTTTAGGGGGGAGCAGAACTTTGCCAGTTCCACAGCGTCTGCAGCGTAGAGGGTGTACGGATGTGCACAGAGGCCTCTGCTCCAGTGTGCTGTAAAGTGCGTTTTCTTTCTTGCAGATTGGACTGGCTAAAGACGACCAGCTGAAAGTCCATGGGTTTTAAGTGCCTGTGGGTCACTGAAGCTTTATGCAAGAAGATTTCCTTACCATGAAATTCCCATCTGTCCCTTGTCATAAGTTTAAAACCAGCCGGTTTGTGTAATGTAATGATCTTGGGTCCACTGTTCAGTCTGGACTAGTGTAATTCAGTGATGTAATAAACTGACAAGAGCCCATGCTATTTCGTCTTGCTGTCCCTCATTTAACAGAGGTAAATCGGGCGTTTGGCATGGTCCAGCCTGAAGCTAAAAGTAACCAGATGTTCCAAGTTAAGCCAAGGGAGTCGGCCTGTCAAGCCAGAGACTGTCCGAATCGCTCCTCAGTCCAGCTGCTCTTCCATCCGGATGGACGGTAATTCTTGCGGTGCCTCCTGCAGTCCTACACGGAGCGAGGCACCGAGTGTGAGCTGTGACATGGCACAGGGAGATAACGCCTTCCCTCTAGGCAGTGCTGGCTCCTGGTGGCAGAGGGATTTGGGGAAGCTTGACTTTGAACAAGAGGAGTAACTGAAGAGTGACCTCAAGGCTGGATGTCTGCAGTTCAGGCCTGGCAGGTGCTGGGACCCTGCAAGCCCCAAGCCACCGGGCTAGTGTGCTCGAAGGAACCGTTACCTTGGGTTAAACTTCTGACAAGGGATCCATTTTGGACTAATGTAACGAGTATCACTGTAGATAGAGCCGCAGAGCATATGTGTCACTAGCAACTGCTGCCTAATGCCCTGTGAAGTAACAGATTTTTGGTTTCATTTTTAATGTTTTATGTAATGTATTTAAAGTCTTATTTAAATAAAAATGGTTTTCAAAAGCATTTGCTTGGTCGGTTGAATTGCATTTTGGAGCCCAAATGCTTGGCTTTCGGTAAGCAGTGACACTGGCTCAGTGCTGCTGGTGCTGGAAGAGCAGGAGCCTGGTGGGAGCAGGGCTGGGGTGGGACGTGCAGTTCTGCAGCGTCCTGGGGAGCAGTTCCTGTGTGACCGGGGCAGGAAGGGAAGGGGGAACACTCTCTATGCCTGAGAGGGTGGGTGTTGAGTCGTTCCCTTCCTGGGCCTGAGTTCCTTAACCCTTGCACCAGGTCTTGTGCTTGTTGACAGCACTTCTGCTTCCTGCAAAGACTGACAGCGGCAGCAAGGCGGGGAGGTCTCCGTCACCATGTCCAGGCTCTGCTGCAGGCCAGGTCTGGGCTGGGGGACTCGGGAGTCCCCCAAGGAGCAAGAATGAAGTCACCTCTGGCAAAACATGCCCTTTTAGAGCAGCCCTGGTTATGGGGGCTGGCAAGTGCCTTCTGCAGAAGAGTAATGTCAAATGTACTAAAATCTGTAAGGAAGTGCAGAAAGTCTGTGAGTTTCCCTTTGCGGTGCCCCTGGCCCTCTGCATCCTGCGGCAGGCCATGCTGTGGCTGCAGAGGTGACCAGCTCGCTGGCAGAAGTACCGGGGCTGCCTGGGCAGCCACTTGCACTTCTGGCAGCTTTCGAAGAACAGAGTTGTGTTTGTTCGCTCGCTGCCTGCAACAACCCTGACTTTCCACCCCTTTTCCACGCACTGTGGAGGAGCACTCAGTGCACTTCACCGCCGTTTACTTTCTTCCCTGGGAGACTTTGCTCTTGGAAACCAAATTGCTGCAATTATGCAAAGCACCTACGAGTGCACTGAGGTGGCCGGTGACCTCGAGCCCTGCCTGCTCCCCGGAGAGCGAGCGCAGGCAGCGTTTGAGGCTGGGGCTCCCTCGGGGATGTGTGTACGTGCCTGTAGACCGACACAACGCAATTGCTGGTCTGCTGCTGCTCCAAAAATCCAACTTCCCCTGCCTGCACCAGGGCCTTTCTGAGTGCGTCCAGCCAGGTTTTTGCCCCGCTGCGGTTTGCCCGGGCGCTCGCAGCCCTTCAGAGACAGGAGGGAGGTTCAGCCTCCCTCTGCCAGGAGAGCCAGGCCTGGCTGGGCGGAGGCGAGGGATGCTGTGAGCATCATCACTGGGCTGTCCTGGGAGAAGGGACCGGCTTGAGCACCCGCCGGCCAGGCTGCAAACCTGCGTCAAGGGGCTGCCAAGCCCATCGCGCTGGAGGAAGCGGCCGCTGTGTCCCCGTCACCCTCACGGCTCATTTGGCCCAGATTGAGCCATTAAAAGCCAGAAATTGCAAAACAATTTGTTTGTTCCTTGTAAAAGACACTCTGCAGAGCGAGCAATCGATTGCTGCACAGTACGGGAGGTGCCAGGGTGCTGCTGCCTTCCTGCCCATTCAAAGCCCATTTGTTTTGGGGCTGTTTGAGGAGCACCGGTACCGCTCTTGGCAAACGCAGTGAGTGCCAGGGACACGGGCTGACAGCGAAGTGCACCCGATCTATGGCGTGGCACTCACACATGTTTTATTGAAGGAGGGAGACAAATGTTGTCCACAAATACAAGATGAGGGTAAATAACAGGCAAGAGGAACTGTCGATATCAAAAGAAAAGATGGTGGCAGCGGACAGGGATTCACTGGGGGAGCACTGGGGCAGGCTGTGCTCGGCAGCAGGGTGTTATGGAGCCCTGGGGTGGGCAACGTGTGCCAGAGCCAGAGCTCCGGGGTCTGTCACCGCGCACAGCCAGAGGTGGTGGGCAGTGCCCACCCATCCCACGACACCCCAGAGCTTTTTGGGGTGGGGGGAGCTGCAGAGCTGCAGAAATGGGCTGCTCCGGGGCGGGTGTCCTGGCAAAGGGCAGAGCCCCAGCAGCATGGCTGTCCCAGCTGTGTGCCTCACCGAGCGCCCTGGGGACCCTCTTGATGCTGGGGGAGCCCCTGGCGCCAGCGTTTGTGGGGGCAAAGAAGTCTCAGCTGGTGTCAGCTCACCATAGGCACATCCATATGTACACATACACACACAGAGCAACGTGTGTCTGTGTATGTGCATGGGGTGAAGTGCCCCATGTAGTCTCCACACATACACACAGAGAGCCACTCGCACACACGCACACGTGCACACGCACACACACACACACACACACACACACACACACACACACCCCCGGTGGGACACATTGCCCCATATAATCTCCAGCCCTATAAACAGAGATGTCTGCACATGTGGATCTATATCTATAGCCATATGTATGCATATAAATATATGTATATGATCTATATTTTTATTGCATAGAATGTTATATATTATACTGTATAGTCACTGTTTATTATATAATACATAAAGCAGCGTATCATATAACTGCATACACAGTCTGTTATACAATACGATAATATGTAATACAAAATGTAATTTTGTGCACATGTGTGTGTACTATAGTATATTGTACAGCCAGGGCCAAGTGCCTGTTATGTGTACGTGTACCTGTCTGTGCCAGTACGTATGCAGGTGGGTAGGCAGACATAGCTGTGGTTTATAGCTACACATATATACTGCTGGGATCAATGGCCCCATATAGTCGTCTCCGTCCATATAGACACACAGGAGCATATTCACATGCATGCACACCCCTCATCACTCTATCAATGTCTGTAGCTGTCTTTTTATATACTTGTATATACATATAGATGCATTTATAGCTATTGATACCCGTGTGGTTTTTACATAGCAACATACATGTGCCCCGTAGAGTTACTGTCCATATGAACATATATATATATATGAGCACATGGTTGTGTATGACTGTGCGCACACTCTTTCTCTCTCCCTAGCTACATCTACAGCTAAATCTGTATAAACCTAGATATATCACCTTCTGTGCATTTGTATGTTCAGAGAGAGAGAGAGAACGCACGAGCATGCAAATATGTATGATGTATGTAATTATGTAACTATATATTTATCTGTCGATATATGGATTTATCTCTCACTGTATGTGTACATAGACACATATATACATTTATATGCACAGAACTGTGGCCAATTGCCCCATATAGGCTCCACCCATATATACACACATGCATGTGTGTGCACATCTATATGTCTAGCTATCAGTTATATCTATAGCTATACCTCCAGTTATATCTAGATGTAGCTATACCTCTGTGTGTAAGTGTAAGCTGTGTATTAATTTAATTATGTATGTATTTAGCTACATATAGAATCATAGCATCACAGAACGCTTTGGGTTGGAAAGGACCTTAAAGACCATCCAGTTCCACCCCCTGCCATGGGCAGGGACACCTTCCTCTAGACCAGGTTGCTCCAAGCCCCATCCAACCTGGCCTTGAACACCTCCAGGGATGGGGCAGCCACAGCTCCCCTGGGCCACCTGTTCCACTGTCTCACCACCCTCACAGTCAAGAATGTCTTCCTGGTACCTCATCTAAGTCTGCCCTCTTCCAGTCTGAAGCCGTTATCCCTTGTCCTGTCACTGCATGCCCTTGCAAAAAGTCCCTCTCCAGCTTTCTTGTAGGCCCCTTCAGATACTGGAAAGCTGCTCAAAGGTCTCCCCGGAGCCTTCTCTTCTCCAGGCTGAACACCCCCAACTCTCCCAGCCTGTCCTCACAGCAGAGGGGCTCCAGCCCTGGCATCATCTCGGTGGCCTCCTCTGGCCCCGCTCCAGCAGGGCCGTGTCCTCCTTGTGTTGGTGGCCCCAGAGCTGGACACAGTATTCCAGGTGGGGTCTCCCCAGAGTGGAGCAGAGGGGCAGAATCCCCTCCCTCGCCCTGCTGCCCACGCTGCTGGGGATGCAGCCCAGGGTGCGGGGGGCTTTCTGGGCTGCCAGCACATGTGGCTGGCTCGTGTTGAGCATATAAATAATACACACACACACACACATATAGGTATATATGCATACACAGTGCTGTGGCCAATTGCTCCATACAGTCGCCTTGCAAATAAACCTACCTATACACTTATCTGATGTGCTCTCCCTCTCTCTCTGTATGTGTACATATAGATCCATATAGTCATCTATCTATGCATGAATGTCTGTATGACAGACAGACAAACTGACTGCAGGGGGCCAATTGCAACACCCACACTCCCACACCCCCCCACCCAGTGCTACAGCTCTGTCTAGCTCTACACTTATGTATACATCTATCTATACATCTGCATTGACATCTATATCTTTCAGTTAGTATATATGCATGTGTATGTGTCTACATGCATAAATATATGCATGTATGTGTGTATATATGTATGGATATATATGACTCTATATGTATTTCTAACTGTATATATGTATATGTATGTTTGTGGCTGTATAGATATGTACGTATAGGGGTGATATAGCTAGATAAATAGCTATACTTTTCTATATACATACATGCAACCAAGGCCAGTACCCTGTACCTAGCTCTACCTAGATTTATATTTATATATGTCCATATGTAGCTCTGTATGAACATACCCATATATGTAAACAAGTACCTATATCTGTATATGTGCATGTATATCTATGTATGTATATGGATGCATGTGTCTATATATGGATAAATCTATCAAACTCCCCGTGTGTGTATATTTATATGTGTATGCACTCTATGCACATATGTGTGTATATGCATATGTGTATATAGACACACACACACATATATAGCTATACACATACATATCTGCATGTGTGTATAAAATACACAAATTTAGAGAGTTAGATAGATATGGATAGATAAAAAAGCTCTGCATTTATGTATGTATACATAAACCATGGCCAATTGCCTCATATAGTCTCCAGCTGTGGAGATGCGTGTGCCCCAACACACACCCCGCTCTGTGTGTCTGTGCACACGCGTGTGCCCGTGGGCTGCCCCGGGCTCTGGGGGTGGGTGCGGAGCCGCCCCGGGGTGGGGCAGCCGCAGCAGCGCCTTTAAAAGCGGGGCTGAGCCCGGCTGCCCTGGAGCCAGCGCCCGCCGAGCCCCGGAGCCAGCAGGTGAGTCCCAGAGGGGCTGCGGGGACCGGCCGGAGGGGACTTGGGGACCAGCTGGGAGAGGGGGATGGAGAACACTTGGGGGACAGACGGGAGGGACAGAGGGGACCTGGGGACCTGCCATGCCCTGGGGATGAGCACCCTGCCTGTCAGAGTTCAAGGAGCATCTGGATGATGCTCTTCGTCCTATGGTTTAGCTTCAGGCAGTCCCGCCAGGAGCAGGGAGTTGGACTCGATGGTCCCTATGGATCCTGTCCAAATTGATCCTATGATTCTAGGGGACCAGCTGGGAGAGGGGGATGGAGAAGACTTGGGGACCAGATGAGAGGGATGGAGGGGACTTGGGGACCCACTGGGAGGGACAGCAGGGACTTGTGAACTGGCCATGCCCTGGGGACGAGCAGCTGGCTCCCAGCATGGGTCACCCCCTCCCCGCAGGCTGAGCCTGTGTCCCCATTTCGGTGGCTGCAGCCCCTCCGCTCCCCTTCCCCGCTCAGTCTCTCCACAGCCATGAAGGTGAAGGTGTGCATCGGCCTCATCCTCGCCATCACGGCGACCACCTGCCTGTGCCGGCCCGCGGCAGAGGCACCGGGTGCTGCAGCGGACTCCCGCTGGCTCCCTGCCAACCTGGTCCGGCGGGACTGGCCTGAGTCCCTGTCCCAGGAGCAGAAGCACCTCATCTCCCGGTTCCTGCCCCACGTCTTCACAGGTACCGGGAGGCACAGGGTGGGCAGCCCTTGGGGACCCCGTAAGGCACAGCCCGGCCCCCCCCGCTAGCCCCCAGCCCGGGGCAGCTCTAACCTGCTGCCCTTGCCCCGGCAGAGCTGAGCGACCACAAGGGCTATGTGCATGGGGACGAGGGGACGGAGGCCTTGCACGACCACTACTACCCCGACTGGATGGACTTCGGCCGCCGCAGTGCTGAGGACTCGGTTGATGCCGTGTAGCTGCTGGGCTGGTTGCGCCGTGCAGAGCACCAGCACGCTCAGTGCATGGTCCCTTCCTGCAATAAAGCTTTGGCACTACGGCTGCTGCTGCTCGTGTCTTTGCTGGGAAGAGCTGGGGGGGGCAAGCAGGTGGGATTCGCCCCCAGCCCCACCAGGAAGCGCAGGGTAGAGACCCACCACCAGCACACAGTGGCAGACATGGCACATGGCAGGAGACACGGCACACATGAGCTGCTTCGTGACTTCACATTTATTTGACAAGGGGACAGGGCACAGCTACACCCCGAGAAACACCCACTGCAGGCGTCCCCCGAGGCGGGGGTGCTGCTGCTACTGCTACTCAGTGGGCAGGAAAAGAGTTTAAAACCACTATTCCCCTTAAAAGTCAGCCCAGGTGCTGGCCAGGGGCCCAGCCCGGGGTGGGAGGTCTCACCCCAGCACAGGTGGGTCCCCCCCAGGGCCACCCCAGCATCATCCTTCGCTGCAACAGCCTGGGCAGCCCCAAAGGGCCGAGCTGCCCCTCGCTCCTCGGACAGGCTCAGCAAAGCAGGAACAGTTTTTATTGCCAGCAACGGGCTCCTGCGAAGGGTCCGAACCCCGACAGCGGGACAGGGTCAGCTGGCTCCCCCGGAGCCCCGAGCATCCCCCCACGCAGCTCCCTGCACACGGGGCCGGGGGAGCGTCGCCCTGGGGCCCCGCCGGGCTGTGTCCCGGCAGCCAGGGCGTGCTGCCGGGTCCCAGGGCATCACCGGGAGCTGAGGCTGAAGGCCTGTCCAGTCTCCTTTTCCCCACGGACAGGTGATGAAGAGGACGGAGGATGCATCTTGTGCTGAGCTGGCAGGCTCCGCAGTGCCATCACGTCAGCGTGCCCCGGGCTCCCCTGCGCTCTCCCCGGGCGTAGGACATCTCCCCTCTGGCCACCACCTTGTCCAGCCCCAAGCGCCGCAGCTTCTCCACCAGGTTCAAGCTGAAGATGCTGCTCCTGGGTGGGGGTCTGTCCTGCCCCACACCCTCAGCCGAGGGCTTGGTGTCAGCGTGCTGGGGGTCCTGGGAGGGGAGTAGGGGGGCCCACTGTGACCCTGTCCCTGGCACCGAGGCGGAGATGCCCCGCAGGAGCAAAAGCCTGACGAGTCCCATGGGGGTACTTGAGGGTCCAGGGCCAGGTGCCAGCACGGGGGAAGACGACTCCGGTGAGGGGCTGCCGAGACTCAGCCCCTCAAGGGGCCCACAAGAAGGCATGACGGCGTTATACAGACTGGAGGGGAAGAGAGAGCAGAAGCGGGGGTCAGCAGGGGGCTCTGTCCTGGGGGATGCTGCTGGGGGGACAGCCTCCTTCTTACACTCTATCCTCTAACCAGACTGGGGCTGTGGGAGACGCCCCTGGTTGCAGCATTGCCCAAGCACCTCAAAGGTCACTGTACCATGCTGGGGGGGCTGCAGACATGGCCTCAGGCTCCCAGGAGGGGATGGGACATGGTTGCTGCTCCATGAGTGTTTTCCAAACATGCAGAGTTTTTGTCTAACAGTGCACAGTGAACTCGGCTCACACCAACCCCCAACAAGCCTTGGAGGGGCTCATTAGGGCTAAGCAACAGCGCTCATTAATTAAGTGGCAGGCAGGCTCCATGCCAGTGCCTGGCTCCCCCAGCCCAGGCCAGGGAAAGGTCTGGGTTTATGCACAAGTCCAGGGAGGAGGAAATACACGTCCATTCCCAGCCCCGAGGAAGGCTCTTCTTCCCATCAAGGTGCTGCAGCGCAGAGGCCGGTGGGGCTGGTCCCAGCCGCCCAGGGGGACACACAGCCCTGGGAACCCAACTGCTCAAGCAGCTGGATTTGGGGACATTTCAAGCACTGGGCATCTCTCAGAGCATCAGGGGCTGCAGGCGGCCCCTGGCCTGCTGCTTCCTGGAGCTGCACAGAGCCAGGCACAGGGTGAGGAGGAGAGGGCTGGGGGGGACGGGGGGGCTGGGGTGGCGGTGCAGGCAGTGCAGGCGGTGGGGGGGCCACGCGCCTTACCTGGGTGTCACCGTGGTGATCTCAGTGGTGGGGTGGAGGATGTGGCAGGTGGTGATGGTGAAGGTAGACGGGGTCTGGGGGAGGTTGTTAACAGAGAGGAACACTGGAAGGGACAGGAGACACGGGGTTAAGGGGGAGGGGGGAACAGGACACAGGCAGAGAGCAGGGCTCAGGGCACACAGGAGAGCCAAAGCTGGGCTGTGAGCTGCCACCGCCAGCAGAAAGCTGCATGCAGAGGGCACATCTCCAGCAGCATTTGGGTCCAGCGCTTGGCTCAGAGGAGAGGGCTGCGAGCACAAGCGGGAACAGGAGCTGATGTTTCTCCCAGACCTGTCCCTGCCACGCGTCCGGGCTGCAGCGGGCGCACACCAGCGTGACTGCGAGGGCTCACCCCAGCAGGGCGGCTGCAGAACAGCCCTCGTGCAGCTGCAGACGGAGCATCCCCACAGGGACAGATGGGTGGCAGGGACGGGCCACCAGCACAAGAGGGGAGAGCGCAGCGGGGTGCAATGGGCAGCCTGGGCAGGAGGACAGGGGCATCCCGGGGGCCACATCCCCTCCGCCCCCTTGCCCTGCGCTCACCCCCAGGGCGCTCCTTGGCTTTGGTGGGCGTTGAGGTAGGGAGCAGCTGGAAGGAGCTGGCATCCACATCATCCTCCTCCAGGTCGTTGAGGCTGTAGACCTCCTCCAGGTCAATGTCCAGCTGCCTGAAGTCTTTGGTGAGCACACCAGGACGGGGCACCAGGATCCCACCCAGGTTGGGCCGTGCCAGCTGCTGCCAGTGGTGGAGTGTCACGGAGCCTGGGAGGTGGGAAGCACAGTCAGGGGAGCTCAGCTGGCATCATGGGACCCTCCCAGCACCTCCAACTCTGCACATCAGGAAGCCCCCTCCTCCCCTCACCTTCCAGGGGCTTCACAATCTGCAGCTTGTCGGGCAGGTAGGTGAGGGAGCCGAGGGAGAAGCCGGAGCCGGCCGTGAGCTCCGAGCCCCCTGAGTAGTTGGTCCCGGTGGAGACGATGCTCTCATTGGGGGTGAGGAAGCCGCTGGAGCTCTCCCCATCCCTCAGCCGCCACAACTTGCGCTCCCGCTCCACCTCGAAGAAGGAGCGTTCCTCCGAGGCATGGCTCTGCTGCCGCGCCGACAGCCGCTGCACCGCTGCCTCCAGGTCTTGCCGGCCCGGGGCCACCCGGGGCTCCTCTCCGGCCCCCTCGCCCCTGCCGGCAGGCACAGCATTAGGGTCCCGCACCACCCCCCCATGCGGTGCCAGACCCCAGCTGGCAGCAGGCTCCAGCTGTGCTTGCCCTCCCCCTGCCCCAGGCTTGCGGTCCTGATTAATGCTGGGATGTGATCAACATCTCGCCAACACCCCGGCTCCTCTGCAGGGGCAGTGGCTCTGTCCCACCCGGCCCGAGCCCCCGCTGCCGCACTCACTGGGCGCCCTCCGAGCCAGAGCAGCTGGTGTGGGGGGTGCTGGTCCCCCCGGAGGGGGCGGCTGACAACTGCTTGGAGCCTGGCACGTTGTGGGGAGACTCGGAACAAGACTTGGCTTTGGCTGCCTGGTTCACCGCTTTCACCGTCTCAAAGACACGCAGGTAGCTCCTGCAGGCAGGAAGCAGTCAGGGATGGACCCTCGAGCCAGCCCCCAGGTATCTCCCCCACCTGGGCCAGCATGAGCCACTGACACTCACTTGTAGTCCGAGGAGGAGCTGTCTGTCCCCTTCCTCATTGTCCCCTTGATCTCAGCCGCCAGCGAGTCCTGGAGACATGGGGGGCCCAGTGTCAGCAGAGGGGAGAACAGAGCCCCACATCCTTCATGCCACCCCCCGGCCTGTGCCCCCCACTCACCACGGGCAGGAGGCTGGGGGCACCATAGCGGCTGACAGTGCTGTTGGGCAGCGTGCGGCTGCGCAGGCTCTTGACCTCCTCCTGGGCTTCCTGCAGCATCCCGCCGCACTCGGCATACTTCTCCTGCAGGTCCCGCAGCTGCGGGCACAGGCACAGCTCAGACATGGCCCTGGGGGCAGTGGGGCAGGACTCCCCACCGGCCGGGGCACTCATGGCCAGGCCTTTCCCGGGCTCACCTCCGTCCGGAGCTGCTGCTGCACCTCCTTCGCCACAGCCAGGTGCTGCTGGAGCTCCTCCACATCTGAGCCGTACTGCGGGCAGGAGCAGGCAGGTCAGGGAGCTGTGCCCCCCACCCCTCCAGCACAGGCAGGGGACACTCACCGTGCGGCACTTCTGCTGCAGGTCCACAACCTGCGCCAGGAGCTGGCTGATCTCCTCCTGCTGCCGCGCTGTGTCCTCCACCTTGCGGGCCAGCTCATCGGAGAGGTAAACGACCTGCTGGCTTGCTTCGGCTGGGGAAGGCCCGGGGTCTGTCACCACCAGGGCATGGCCCCCCAGCCCCAGTCCATGCAGTGATGCTGGGCAGTGCCTGCGGACCCCCCAGCCCAAGCCCAGAGAGGAGCTGGCCCCCCCCCCACCCAAGCTCAGCCCCACATACAGAACTGCTCCACACAGTCGATCATCAGCTGCTGCTCCTGGTCCTCATACTGACAGGTCTCAGTTGCGATGTTGGTGGCCTGGGGGAGAGGGTCGGAGAGGCTGAGCATGAGAGGCAGGACCTCCAGCCTCCCCAGGGGCCAGCTCAGGTCCCCCGGCAGCGAGCAGGGCAGAGGTGGGCACCGAGAGGGGCGTCCCGCCAGCTGGCTCTGCTCACCTCCATGCGAAGCTTCTGGTTCTCCTCCTCCAGGCTCTTGAGTTTCTGCTGCAAGGTGTCGTACTGGAAGTACTGCTGCAGGGACAGCGAGGACTCATGCCGGCGCAGCCTGGGGACAGCAGGGAAGGCACTGAGCACCCGCAGTGCAGGCAGGATGGGGCTGCCCACCCAGCCCCCTGCCCACTCCCCCCAGCTCCCAGGCAGGCGTCTGCAGCAGCCCAGCTCCATAGGGCTGGACCCACAGAAGCCGTGCAAGAGAAGGGAGCGCCAGCCCCAGCACTACCCCAGGGAGGGCGATGGCTACAGCCCAATACCTCTGCCCGGCCCCCCAGGAGCTGCCCTGCCCTGGGCGAGCTGTGGGACATGGACCCCCAACTCACGGCGTGGAGGTGGCAGAGGTGGGCTCGCTCTCCTCTGTCGTGGTGGTGTAGAAGTGGAGCAGGTCATCCCGCATGGAGACCTCGTGACGCAGCTGTGCGATCTGGGAGGGGAAGGGGCATCAGGGCACAGCAGAGGGGACCACAGCCACCCACGGCCCCCAGGCCAGGCACACAGGGGGCCGAGGCCAGGACCCTGCACCCAGGAGCCGTTACCTCCTCTTTTGCCAACTCCAGCTGCTCCTCCAGGAGCTCGTTGCGCTCGGTCAGGCTCCGGTTCTGCTTCAGCAGGGACTGCCCGATGCGCGCTGCCAGCTCCAGGTCCCGCTCTTTCTGCAAGGGGCAGGTCTGCATCAGCCAGGGCCTGTCCCCTGCTCTGTCCCCTCTTCCCCAGCCCTCCCTCACCTCTGCTTCCCTGGGGTCCCACCGGCCCCCAGCCCTCACACCAGCCCAAGCCCACGCGCAGGGCGAGCACTGGCATACCTCATCCAGCAGGTTGGTGACAGCATCGATGTCGTGGTAGGTCTTCGTGATCCTGACCACTCGCTCAGCACACAGGACTGGGGGAGAAGGGCGAAAGGTGAATCCCCGCACTGTGGGAGCACCAACCCAGGGGCTCAGCACTGTCCCCCCCGGCTGCCCCCCACCCCGTATCACAGCTTCCCATCATCGGCACTCGCTGCCCCAGGATTGCACAGCAGAGGGAATGGGAGGCAGCTGTTGCAGGCAGGATAAAGTTGCTCCACGCTGGTCACCAAAAAGGACCTTTTATCTTCTTGGCAGCACAAGCCACAGTGCAGGGCAGAGGCAGGCAGGGATGCTCACAGCCGTGACAGCACCATGGGAAACAGGGTGCTCCCACCTCAACCCCCAATCCTGTCCATGTCTTGGGGCAGCAGGAAAGATGCTGAGCTCCCCTCACTGCACCCACCACCCTGGCCCAGACAGTGAGCCAGACCCCCGCAGGATACATGGACAGGAAGGAGGGATGGGGAGAAGCAGGCAGCAGAGACAGAATCAGAGGTGACATCTCCAGCAAAAAGCAGGCTGGAGCTCCAGTATAAATAGCAACGGGTGGCACCATGCAGAGCTGGGCTCTCAGGCAGCGTCCCCTCCAATCTGTCCCCAGCCCCCTCCCCCAGATGTCCCCTCGAGAAGCCAGCCCTGCCCTAGTTTCACCCTGGAGATGCTGGCCGAGGCAGAGCTAAGCCCATCCTCTCGGGATGCTGCTCCCCGCACCCACCCTGATGCCCCTCCAACTGCAGCGACGCAGCGATCCACACTCTGAGCATCAGGGGCAAAGGCAGCTGCAGGCAGGTTGCCTCAGTAACAGGCAGCTGCCTGCCACGCCAACACCACGCAGCGCTGCTGCATCGGGCTGGGCCCCAGCTAAAGCCTTGCCTCCTCCCCTGCCGCTATCTGGGTCTCTGGTAGGGAGAGGGGACGCGAGGACGTCTGTCCCCCCGGCACCGATCCTGCCGACTGCGCCTGCAGAAGCTGCCAGACAGCGCTGGGCACGCACCCAGATGGCAGTGCTGGAGCCACACGCTGGGAGGGATCCGGCAGCAAGCATGAAGCCCTGGTCCCCGCCTGCACCCCAGTCCCTGCCTGCACCACGCAGCCGCTCCTGATGCTCCCTTCTGATGTTCAACTGCCCCAATGGTACGTGCCTCAGTTTCCCCCGGCAGAGCAGCACTGGCTGCGCTCGGGGCCTCAACCTGCATCCCCAGCCACGACCATGGTCCCCAGCTGGGCAGACAAAGTGGGTTAACAGGAGAGGCTCAGCCACACAAATCCCATTACGCCGCCCCAGCTGGGATTGTGTAATGGCGTGCATGTTGTCACAGCAATGCCCCCACTCGCCACCCCCATGCGGTGCCCACTGCCCTGGGTGCTGGCCCTGCACCCCAGCGGGCACGTACCCCAGCAGGCACATCCACAGGGAGAGGGGCCAACCTCAGCCCGAGCCTCACCCCCCCTCCCCGTGCCCCAACAGGGCCTGCTCCCTGCAGGGGTCCCCAACTGGACCTCGTCAGGCCGCTGAGCCGTTAATTGGAAATAATTAGAGCATGAGCATCGTTACGGTTTGAGCGAGTGGCAGGCCCTGGGAGACACTGGGGGCTGCAGTGCTGGCAAACACGTAAACACCCGCCCCATCCACGGGCCCGATCCAGCGCAATGCAGGGACCTGTGCAACGCAGGGACCCGCGCCCCATGGGAGGGCAGACCCCCATCCCCATGGGCACATGCAGGAGCCCTTCGCCCCATCCCTCTGCCTGTTCCCCGCCACCACCGGAGCGGAGACATCCCTCCCTGGGGTCAGGGTGACCCAGGCGGTCCCCAAGGACCAGGCGGCAGATTCCCTGGGATGGAGCCGTGCGAGCAGGGGCCGGGGCTGCGCAGCCCACAGCGGGAAGGGGAAACGCAGGGACGGGAAAGGCGACGGCCCCAACCGGGGGAGAGACCCCAACCCGCCCCCCCCGCCCGCTCCGGACCAGCCCCGCTCCGCGCCCCCCGGCCCCCGCCCGCGGAGGGAGCCCGGACCCGGGGCAGGACCGGGCCGCCCTCACCTTCCTCCAGCTCCCGGGCGATGGGGTCGGTGCCGCCGCCCCGCTCCGCGTTCCCGTTCAGCTCGTCGTAGCCGGCGGGGCTGCTCCAGATCTCCATCGCGCCCAGCCGAGCCCACCGCAGCCAGCCCAGCCCAGCCCAGCCGCTCCCGCCCTTATTTATAGGGTCGCCCCGGCTGCGCGCACCTGCCCGGGCGCGTCCCACCGCGGCCGGGGCTGCCCGCTCCCCCCCGCTCCGCCGTGTCGTGGATCGGCTCGCTGCGGCTGCACACTCCCCCGGGACGCCGTGGGGACACGGCTCCCTTAGGGCACCCCATGGACACTGTCCCCATCCGGCACCCCGGGACTAGGCTCCCCGTTGGAGCACCCTGGGGACCCATCAGGACAGTCTTGCTCAGCCCTGGGGTGCTGGTGCAGCTGGGCTCTATGTTCCACCTCCTGGTCCCCAGCCCATGGACACAGGGGTGTTTGGGCACACACGGGTCCCCACAGATGGTGCCAAGCGCCAGCTGCTGAGAGGGGACACTGGGGGGGGTCACTGGTCCCTGAGCAGCAGCTTTGCAGGGCTGACCCTAGATGAATCACGCACAAACAGCTTCTGCCCCTTAGGAGGACCAAGGAGAGGTTTCAGGTCCTTCACACTAAACCCAGTCTGTGTGCAGGGCTGGGGTCCCCGTGATGGTCACATCACATCACGCCACAGTATGGCCTTTGCTAAAGCTCCCTGCCCTTTGCCTGGCCAGCCTCGCTCTTCACCCCAAGCCTGCCCCCAGGCCTGGATCCCCCCATCGTCACCAACACAGCTCACTGCAAATCCTGCAGGCTCAAGTGCCCAGTGCGGTGCTGGGACCTGCCAGGTCTGTGAGCCAGGAAAGGCCTTTTCCAAACCCATCCAACCTGTCCCACTCAGCAACCCCTACTCCGAGCATGGGCTGGCACAAGCTCAGCGCCCCCGTGCCCCATCCAGGCTGCCCTGCGCTCCCTGGCTGCCACCCTCAGCTCCCCCACAACCACACTTGTGCAGGGGCAGCGCCGAAGCAGGAGAGCTGAATAAATCATGCTGTGCTGAATTACGGAGGAGCTGGCTGGCACGTAGCACCAGCCATGCGGGTGGCAGGGCAGCAGGGCTGCGCTGAGGACGCCACACCACAGCACCATGGCACGCTGAGTGTGACGCTGGCAATGCCAACGTACACGCTGCCTGCCCCCATCACCTGCCCCAATGCTGTTTGTTGTTAGTACCAAACTAATCAATGAATTGACGAGGCTGGGGCTGGAGCTGCCCCTCAGCAACACATGATGCCTTTGTTTGCCTGCTGGATTCCCACCTGCTGGAGTTCTGACCCCAAACCATGTCCTGCCATAATCACTGGGACCCTCCTGGAGCTGGGGCCGGAGCCAGGCACCCTTGATCCCAGCCTCTCACTCCTCCTTGCACTGGTGATTCTCCTGGGGGTGCCACAGCGTGAAGGCAGGGACCCAGCCAGCTCACCTGGGCACCTGCCCCCTGGGGACCCCAAGGACACAAGCGTGCGTCTCGGTATGGACAGGCAGGAGCCGATTCTTCCTAATCCCCTGCCCAGGGATTTGCTCCTCTGGGCAAGTCCCCTGCGTCTCTGCGCAAGCAGATTACAGGGGGCTATTTCTGATGGCAGCTTAAAGGTTTGGGTAAAGGGATGAGGCAGCGTGGGCCCCCTCCATGCCAGCACACGCAAGTGGCACCGGAGGCACGGAGAAACGTGACCTACGGGGCTCCTGGGGCCAAGCACAGCTGGCCCTGTGGAGATGGGATGGGGGTGCCCAGGGTCCTGCTCAGCTGGGTGCTCTGTGCCCCGTGGCACGCAAATGGGGCTGGGGGTCGGTCCCTTCTGCTGTCCCTGTGGGGTAGGGGGATGCTGCTGACCCCACTGCTCGGAGAGGGAGCAGACGGATGGGGAAGGCTGCAAGCACAGCAGGGCACGACAGGGGGTTTGTCCCCAGCACAGCCTGTCGCAGGCAGGGGGGTGGGAGCGGGGCCAGCAGCGGGGCTGGGCCCTCAGCCCCATCTGTCTCCTGCTGCCCCACATCCATCCCCCAGCCCCTCACTCTAATCCTGCCCGCACTGCACGTGGGCCAGAGGCAGTAGCAAAGCAGAGATAATCCATCTGTGCCCCCCGCTGAACCCCGACCCCGTGCCAGGAACAGGCCTCGCCACACCAGTGTCAGGCATCACCCCTGCCTGGCCACGGGGCTACGGGTGTCTCCCCCCGGGCACCTGCACCCCACGGCTCCAGGGGGCTTCACCAGCAGCAGCAGTCCCAGGTCCCCTCGGGCTGTCGTGTTTGGTGGGGCAGCAGCACGGGGGGCCACCGGCACACCCTCCACCATCTCCCCGCTGGTGTCCCACCCCGAGGAGCTGAGGCACAGTGCAGGGGGAGCAGGGATGTGCAGGGGGTCCCCGGAGATGACAGTGGCTCTCTCCAAGTGTCGGGCTCGACAAAGCAGAAGCTGCTCCTGGAATTAGCCCGGGATGTTCCGGGCGAGGAAATCCAGCCCGTCAATCCTGTTAGCAGCGATTAGCTGCTACGCTGCCCTCATGGCCCTGACCCAGCCCGGCTGGCGCTGCCTGCACCGCTGCCTGCACTGCTGCCTGCACCCCGCTGCCCTCGCCAGCCCCATGTCCCTGCGGACGAGGCACTCACGGAAGTACTGCAGGGTCTCCTCGATCTGCTGGGGGGTGAGGGGGGCCACGGGCTCCGACGGGCCGGGGTGGGCACGCAGCCAGTCATCGTGGTCATAGCCGAAGACGGTGTCAGCCCGCAGCGTGTAGCGGGGCAGCTGCTCACCCAGCAGGCTGATGATCTCCACCTCGGGGACATCGCCACTGCACAAGTCTGGGGACAGAAGGGCACGGCATCAGCCGAGGGTGGGGGGGCATCTGGGAGGAAGGGGGTGCAGGGGGGGGTGATGGCCAGGGAGCACTTCCTGCACCCCTCAGCCCAGTCTGTCCCCTTGGGGTTTGGGGCTGGTGTCACCAGCTGGGTGTGTCCCCACAGCCACTCATGTGGGGACTGGGGGTCCCCCCACAGGGTGGCACACAGGGACCCCCAGTCCCAGCTCTGCCCTGCTCCCCCCTCGCCCCCCCACTTTCTGTGGGCAGGGTCCTGCTGCCACCTCCTGGCCACACTCTGCCCGGCCAAGCGGCGCTGGGGACAGCAGGCCAGGGATGCCAGCGTGCGGTGAGGGATGCCGGGACGGTGGCTCAGCTCCGGCCACACGATGGGGACAGGACGAAGGACCAGCCCGGACCTGCCCCAGTTCCTCATCTCGCTCACCCCGGTCCCCAGGGCCACCCACTGGCACCACCCAGCTCTACCCACCGGTGATGGTTGTGGCATCACGGCGTCCACTGGTGGCCGACCCGTGGGGCACGGGGCCAGTGTGGGGCAGGGCAGCGGTGGGCGAGTCCGGACCGGGCCGGAGGTGGCAGGTGGGCGGGCATTGGCAGGGGCTGGTCTCTCTTGGGACTGCGGCGTCCAGTTTGGCTGGTGTTACATGGCGGGGCCAGCTGCCATCGGGAGAAGCCCCTTCCTCCCTGGTTCCCTGGAGTGGCGCTGGCAGGCAGCAAAGTCCCTTCTCTGGCTCCTGCCTGGGGAGAAGGAGCTGTTAGGGTGATGCTCTGGGGACACATCCTGCACCCCAGTCACACGCTCAAGCATCCATGTGTCCCCTAGCACCCTGCCGGCTGGCCAAAACCCCTCCCCAGGTCAGCGTCTGCCAGGCCTGGGGGCTTGTGGAGACCTGGGCAGCACAGCCAGGGCTCAGGCGTCCCCACTCCCCGGCCAGCCCATGGGCTGCTGTGGGGACAGGGGGACCACGGGCATGGCCAGTGCCCAGGCAGACCCCAGCTCAGCCTGCACCTGCTGCTGAACGTGGAGCAGTTTCGGGGATGGCACCGGGTCAGCGTACCTGCTCAGCACTGCCTCTGCAGCAGCTGCTATGTGACGCGGGGGGCTCAGCACCAAAGCAAAGACTTGGTGATGTCTGGATCAGCGCCAGCGCCAGATGGGAGAGGATACTCCAAAGGGACCAGGCAGGACCCTGCTCTCCCCAGGCTGGCAGCCAGGTGCCTGCCTGCGGGAGCGGGCAGGAAAAGGAGCCGTACAGCTGCTCGGCAGTGGGTGGACACGGCTGTGGTGCCTGCGGCTCTCGCGGGAGCCCTCGGGAGCCCCACCTTGCAGAGCAAAGTTCGGCTGTGATCCTCCACCCCATCAGCACCAGGATGCGGAGCAGGGACCTGCTGTGTTGCCCAGTGCAGGGCTGGGCAGCATCCATGGCCGTCCCATCCCAGCCATAAACACATCACGCGACAGGCCATAAAACTGGCATGTTCCTGCTCTCCTGCCACCTCCAGTGCCCCTGGCTCGGGCTGCAACCACTGCTGGCACCACTGCCCCTCCACGCGGGAGGGCAGGAGCCTCCTGCGGCAGCCCCATGCCCCCACCTCTGCCCCTGCTCCCACCTCTGCTGCAGGGGGGGGGCTGCGGCACCAGCAGCCCCTCGTCCCTGGGAGCAGGTTCATGCCAGGGCATCACTGCCCTCTCTCCTGTCACGTGCTCATGGCTCTTGTCACGTCTGCAGCACCCAGGCCAGGCCACCCTGCACCTCCCTTCAGCGAGGCCGGATCCTCCCTGGCACACAGGACAGGCACGAGGCTGCAGGGACACCCTGAAGCACAGCCCCAGCCCCACAGCCCTCTTGCCCCACGGCACTGGGACCACCAGACCTAGGCAGCCCAATGCCGCACTGTGCTGCCCAGAGAACAGCTCCCCACCCCCAAACCTGCAGACCCTCTCCCCCCCGACTTCTGCCCTGAGAAGGAAAAGGACCCACCGTGCCGAGGTGCCAGGCTGCCGCTGCCCCGCTCCCCACGCTGCCGCTGGCTCTGGGGAGGGAGCCCGGCCAGTGAGTCAGCACTCGGCTGGGGCTGCCAGAGCTCTGCATCTCCTTTTGGCCCAGCTCCTGCACATACATTAACTCTCCCCATGGGGAGAACCTTGTTCAGACATGTGTGAGCAGCTCCCATCACCCCAGACCCTGCTGTACCCCAGCCACCAGCATTTGGCTGCCAGATGACCTGGGGACCTGTCCCACAGGGACTGGCAGTGAGCTGGGTGACAGCGGGAGGATGGTGGACCTGGGGCACCAGCCAGTGGTGGTGGGCCAGGAGGAGCAGGGCCCTGGCTCAGCCCATGCCCAGGTGCACGTGCAGACCTGCGCTCGCTGCTCTCTGCCCTGCGCCGATGCCGTCATGCAGATCCTGCCCAGGCACCTCCCTGCCTACACAGCCTCATGGTGGGGCTGGGCTGGGCTCGGCCCGAAGCCCCTTCCCCACCCTGCACCCGGGAGCCGAGGCTCGGCAGCAGCTGAGCGGCGCTGGGGCGGCTGGGCTCACTCCGGGCTATTTTTTCCCCTCAGCTGCTGTGGCAGGAGCTTGAGGCTGGGGAGGGGAGGCTGCAGGCCAACGTGCCGGGTGAGGGCCAGGATGAGGTGGTGGCTCAGTCCCACCACTGGGCTGGAGGTAGCTGCAGTTCTACCCTGCTCCTGCCCAGGGGATGTCCCCAGAGGGGTCCCTGTAGAGCTCCGTGGGCTGGGGCTGGGAACATTCCTGCTGTCCCGCACGGAAGGGTACAGACATGGCCAGGCTGCGGCTCCCACAGCCGGTTCTATCCCATCCCTATGCTCAGGCAACCCCAGGAGGCAGCATCTGCCTAAAGCATCGTTCAGAAATGGGTCTCTCCCTGCACCCGAGGCCGTTGGGGGATGGACTCCGGCCTCACCAGCTCATCCTGCGTGCTGCCCGGCTCCCCAGCCTACAGCTCGGCTCCATCGCTGTTGCTCTGTCATGACCCCCCCAACACCTGATGCCCTGCCCCTGCCACACACCTCGCTGTGACAGACCCACCATGGGTTTCATGTGCCCAAGGGCTGAGCCCTCCGTTCCCTTCTCCCTGCAGAAATATCCTCAGCAGCGTCAGCCTCTTCCCGCAGAGCAGGAAAACCCTCTCCGCTCCCGCGCAGACTTCCTGGTTCATCGAGGACCACGAAGCACAGCCAGACCCCAGGCGCTGCCACCAAGCCCCCTCCCCAGCTGGCCGCTGCTGTGGCCAAACCGACCCCCGGGACCCCGTTCCTGCCACAGGCCCCCGGCTGCTAATGCCAAGGGAGCGGGAAATCCCGCCTGGGCGAGGGGTAAAGGCTTTGGCAGCAAAGCGTGGAAGCATGTTACGGGTGTCGGAGCCCATGAGTGGAAGTGGGGCCGCAGGGGGACCTGAGAGCCGGGAGAAGGGGCGAGATGAGACAAATTCTCCCGGGGGCCTCCAGCAGCCGCCGCCTGTGACACCCCCGGGGGACCGGCAGGGACCAGCACGGCCTAGGCTCATTCGCTGGGGCTACCCAGAGTCTCGGGGTGCCCGAAGGTGCCAGGGCTCGGTGCGCCCTGGGGAAAGCGGGACACCGGGGCGACCACAGCGCACCCGATGACAGCGGGGAGCCGGTGCACACGGGAGGGGGGACGGGGTACCGGGAAAGCCGGGGGCTCGCTGCACCCGGGGGTGCAGGGGGTGCCGGAGGTCGGTGCAGCGGGGGATGCCGGAGGGCTATAGGTCTCGGTGCAGCCGGGGGTGCCGGGGGGCGGCGGGTCTCGGTGCAGCGGGGGGTGCCGGGGCGCGGGGCGCACTCACCGCTGGGCGCTGCTCCCGGCGCGGCGGCGGCGGCGGCGGGGCCCTCGTACATCGCTCCCGCGGCCCCGCCGATAACAAAAGCCGCTCCCCGGGCAGGTGCGGAGCGCGGCCGGGCATGCCGGGACCTGTAGTCCGGCCCGCCGCCTCCCGGGGCTCCCCCCCGGCACTCCCTACCCCGGGGGATGTAGCTCCTTGGGGGACCCCCTGGTACAGGTGTCTTCTGGCTCCGTTTCCCCCCCAAAATCCCGGCGGTGCCTCCCAGCAGCCCCGTTGCGGCAGGGCTGGGGGTCTTGGGGTGTGCAGTCCTGCCCCGGCGAGGGGACCCCAGGCTGGGCAAGGGGCATATCCTTGTCTGTGGCCCCGGGAGGTGCCGGGTCCCGCGGCCGTGCCTAGGGCACGGCCGCGGGACCCGGCACCTCCCGGGGCAGATGCTCTGGGGCATCTCAGGGTGCTCCAGGCTCTGCATGGCCAAACCCCCAGCCCAGGACACACAGGGCTGGAACCCCACATCCACTCAGGCACGGATGCTTGGGGTGCAACAAAGTGCTGGCAGCTTTGCTGGGGTCCCTGGGGACAGGGGTGGGGGAGAGATGGTGCAGGCTGGGAACAGGAGCTTCTCCGAGTCACCCTGGGGACCTACCTGGCAGGGCAGCAGAGCCTGCACCCATGGAGATGCAGATCTGGGTGCGTGAATGCTCTCCCGCACTGCACAGCCCAAGCAGCAAGGGCTGGCCTGGCTGAATTGCCTGGCCCCCCGCTGCACGGGGGCCTTATTCCCATTGCCTGTCACTCATCCGTCTCTTGTTCCGGCAGCGGCTGCAGCAGGCAGAGGGCTGCCTGGGCCCCCAGCCTCATCGCGTGAGCCACTGATCCACCCCGGCCCTGCTGCCCTCCGGAAGCACGCTCGGCCCTGCCGGGGCTGCCCGGAAAGCAGCTGTTGTTTTGCTTGTCCCCGGTCCTGGCACGGGCTGCGGCAGGAAGCATGGCCGCATCCCTGCTGCACCGGGGTTTGGCTGCGGCCGCAGGACTGAGCTCAGCGCAGGATATTCCCCCGAGCCGGTGGGACAGCACTGGGGCCAGCCCCGCTTCCCAACTGACTCCTGCTGCTTTTGTCCCTTGACTCACTCCTGCCCCAGCCCAGGCTGCTACCGGGACCGACCAAGGCATGCCACAACAGACGTGTAAACCTCCATGCCCTGCTGCGCTCCACAGCAGCCCGGGGCCTGTGCATGGTGGGCACCCACCTCCTCGTCCCCCCGGCTGGGCACAGCAGCAGAGCGGAGCAAACACGTGAGGACAGAGGAGTTGATGCTGACAGCGAGCAGGAATGGCTGAGAGTTCCCAGCTCCCTTTGATTGCGTCCCCCCATCTCCCCGCGCTGGCAGCAGCCGTGTCGGGCTGATTAGTGTCTTGCCAGTGGCTGCACAGAACGAGCTGTGCTACAGCAGGCACAGCTCAGAGCCGGGGGGTCAGGGACGATGTCCTGGCTCTCCAGCTGCCTCCCAGTGTCACGGTGGTGGGTATCTCACCCAACCGATGCAGGAATTGCAGCACCCCAAGCCACCAGTGGAGTGCAGACATCACTGTGTGACCCAGCTCCCCTCTCCAGGTTCCCCACCTCTGCCCAGGGAGCCCCCATGCAGGATGGATGCATGGGGCAGAGGTACAAACCCGCCAGGGATGGGAATATGGGCATCCCAGGGCCACCCGTGTTTCACCCGTCCGTCCTCTGGCACATACACCCCAGCAGGCAAAACCCACAGCCCTGCCCGCAGCCTGGCATGGAGCTGCTGCAGGCAAACTCCTGCCTCCGGGCTCACCCTGCGCCGCCTTGCCCAAAAAGGTGCCGTGGGAAAGCCCGGGGCAGCCAGCAGTGTCTGTCCCTGGCCCCGTCCCCGTGCTGAGGAGGGCACCGAGCAGATGGGCAGCCCTGAAGTTGGTGGGTGACTTTGCGAACAGACAGCTTCCACCTCCCAGCACGATCCCTGCCCAGTGCCGCTTCCCCATCGCCCTCCCCGGGCGCAGCTGTCAGAGTTAGCATTTCAGCTGAGAATATTTCCTCCTGCCATCTGTTCCCACCATGAAACCGGGCTGCAGAAGGAGGCAACCAGGTTTGACCGAGTAAATCACTTTTTTAACCTGGCCTCTCACAGATCCATCCAGGCTTTGCTCCATCAATCAGCAGGGCTTGCTCCCCACCGGCACATTTATCCTCCAGAGCTCGTTAAAGTCAGCTCTGCACAGCAGCAGAAAGGAGACGCTGGTGATGCTGCCTAACGAACAAACATCTTAATTACTGGGAGTTTTTACCTCCTGACAGAGCAGACAGACACCCAGACGGGGCCAGCATGCTAAGGACCCAGCACGGCGACGGGCGAGGGAAGGGCTGGCAGCGAGTCTGGGTGCACGGCTGACGGTGGGAGCTGCTGCTGGTGCTGCGGGGCTGCGAGCGGGTGCCCTGTGCCTTGCCGAGCATCGTCCCCAAGGCACAGGGAGGGGCCCAGCCTTCTTGTCCCCCCGGCCACCACCTGAGCCCTGGGCCGGGCACAGCGGGTGCAGAGCGTGGGAAGGAGCTCACCAAGGCTGTCCAGCCTCACGGGAGAGAACCACCAACGCCTGGCCCGAGGAGGGCGATGGCCACCTTCACCCTGGCTGCCCCAAGGGGACGCACTGACCTCCCCCAGCCAACAGAAGAAGAGGCTCAGGGCAACGCAGGGCTGGGGGGGTTATTTTATTCTTGCTTTGGTCTATACAAAAACAACTTACAGAAATAATAAAATCTTCCATTCCTGAACCACACTCCAGTAACTATCCATCCCTTTCCGGTGGAAATGTTAAACCACCATCAGATCTAGAGCCTCTTTAGAAAATGTGTTAGATAAGGGAGGAGGGGACGGAAACACACCACTCACCAAAAAGAAGGGAAACGGGTTAAAATGTGCAACAGAGATCGGTACAAGGACACAGTTCCTAATGCTGGAGTCACTCCTCTATGGGTACTGGTGGGATAGGCAGGTACACAAAGTCAGCTCCCCAACGGCTGATTGGAAAGAATTAAACAGCAGACATCCCGATGGCTAAAACGAAGGTCCTGGGACACGGCACCCTTTGGTTTCAGCAAACTCTGGATTGGCCTGATTGAGTTCGCAGAAAACAAAGGGTTTTCCCGTGTTAGATTCCTTTCCTAGAACACTAACACGCAGAACAAATAGTGGGGAAGTCAGAAAGCACAAACTTAAAGACGGTGAAAGCCGCTGGCACCATATTAAAAATAAAAAAGAAATATATATTCATAGAAAAGACTATTTTGCCAATGAAAAGTTGCTAATGGTGCAGGGTTTGTGTGTTTTAAAGCTTCAGAAACAGTATCTTGGATGCTGGATGTGGCAGTAGGTGCTCGAAGCAGTCCCAGGAGGAAGGACCTTCTCCACAGACCCACAGCGAAGAAAAAAAAATCAAAAAATAAAACCTCTCGTGGGAATGGAAAAGTTTGTCTTCTCAGGCACTTCTGTCTCCCAAGTCCTTCTTGCGAATGCTCAGCTCTGGGGCCACCCTCTTCTGTACGGAGAAAACACCTGCACGCAGCAGGAGAGAGCTCCTGTTACTCAACTGAGGAGGGGGTTTGGAGGAGACCAGAGCCCAGGGCCCCCTGAGCCCCACAGGGCAATAGGGATGCCAACCCGTGGCAGTGCCAGGGACCCCATGGCAGCACCAGGGACTCTGCGGCATGCCAGGCACCAGCAGCCAGCCCTGCCTCCCTCGGCCGCCCACCCCGCTCCAGGGCCAGGCGCGCCCTCTGTAAGCACCCGCACCCCGGGCAGATGCCGCAGACTACCTGGTGCGGGGGCTGCGGGGCGGGTTAGGCGAGCATGTGGTCAGCGAAGGGCGCTCGGACGCCGTCACTGTAGGCGTCCATGGGGTAGTCCCCATCCATGTCCATGTGCATGTCGATGGGGTCCAGGGGGATGTCACCCGAGTACATGGGGCGGTAGCCAGGGTCCAGCTCTGCAGGGAAGTGATGGAGCAACCTCAGCTTCCGCTTGTGTGACTTCTCCAGGCCTCAGCCACCCTCCTGGTGCCCCTGCCTGGGGCAGCGTGTGGCACATGGTGCTGCAAAGGACGCACGGGCCACCCGCCACCCACCTGCCCCAAGGCTCTGGGCCAGCCCAGGCACACAGGGGAGCAGCTGCACGTGCTCCCCGGGGAGCTGAGCATCCCGCTGAGCATTCCCAGGCAGGCCAAGCGGGCATTTTGCTGGCAGCCACCCAAGAAAGATTTTAAAACCAGCCTGGTTTGGTGAGATGAGGCAACTGCCCCACCAGAGCACAGCCCGTGGGGAACCCGCAGGAAGAGCTGGTGCCGTACTCACCATCTGAGTAGGGCTCGTTGATGGGGATCATGCTCTGAGCCTACGGAAGAAGGTGACACAATTGAAGAGGGGATTCGTGCTCATGCATGCACAATGCTCAGGGGTTACGTGGTGCCCAGCCCTGTCCCGGGCAGGGGTTACTGCGACCCAGGGCTGCTGGAGAGCTGAGGCCACAGCGCGCCCACCCCCCGCCTCCCCCCATTTGCCGGTCGCTCCTGTTCGACCTCTGGTCAGAGGCGGTGGCAGCAGCTTTTGGAGGCAGGATGGGGCCATCCCAAGAGGCCTGTGTTCCCCTGGGGAAAAGGGCTCGTTTCCACGCCCAGCGGGATGCTCACCGCCTCCCAGGCTGCCGGGTCATGCTTGAAGAGGGAGTTGGTGAGCTCCACGGAGACACGCTTCCTGTAGTCGGGGTTCTTGTCCTCCGAGATTCGGAAGAGCACGGCAGCTGCGTAGGTGGCTGCAGGGGAAGGGCGGCAGCCTCAGCGCCTGGTGCCACACGGCACCGAAGCACCAGAAGCCCCAGACCGGCTGCAGCTGGGGTGATGCCAGGTGACAGAGCCCCTGGCACAGGGCCCGGCATGGCAGCACTCACCCGTCCCCTCGTTCCTGGAGTGCAGCAACTCCATCAGTGGAGCTGAGGCCCCCTCGGCATCAATGGCATCTGCCGCCTCCTTGTCCTGGGCCAGCTCGCACAGGACACCAGCCGCGACGCGCTGGATGTTCTCCACCGGCGAGTAGAGGAGCTGTCAGGAGAGATCAGCAGCATCGTGAAGCAGCCAGCGAGGAGCTGCCGTGCTCCTGATGCAGTCTGACATGCACGGATGCCACCAGCCAAGCACCGTGGCTCCTTGGCCCCGGCACCTCAGGGCTATGCCAGCCAACTGGGAGGTGACGCAGCACCCATGTCTCCCCAGTCCCTGACCTGCACGAAGAGAGGGATGGTGTTGAGGCGGAAGATCTCCATGCGGTTCATGGGGTCCCGGGCCAGGATGTGCAGTGCCCCTGTGCACCCCTCCACGATCTCCTCCATCTTCACTCCGTCCTGCCAGGGGACAAGTGCTCAGCCAGGACCCTGGAGCAGCCAGCATGTCCCACGCCAGGGTGTGACCACCCCGAGCGTGGGCACAGGCTACTCCCCAGGGACAGGTCGGCTTCTGGGGTGCCAGGCTGTGCCAGGAGCAGAGCAGAGGGGCACCCCTGAATGACCCTGCTGTGGGGACTTACTGTATAGGGCTGCTGCGTGCCAGCTGCTACGTGCCGCTGGGCATCCTGGTGAGCCTTGACCAGCAGCTGGACCAGACGGGGGATGACAGCAGCCTCCTGGAGCGGGGCATGGTTGGCGGGGCACAGGGCCAGGTTGCGGATCAAGCCTATGGTAGCCTGGAGGAGAGAAGGGAGGAAGGAGAGATTCGTCTCAAGCATGGATCAGAGCAGCATGTGCTCCCCATGGGACCTGCAGCCGGGCCCCCCTCCCCCTGAACTGTCCCACCCCACACCCCTCCATGGCGCAGGCTGACTTCAGCTTCCTCTCGCACCAGATCCGGCCCCCTCCCCGCAGGGGAGGCCGGGGTGAGTATTGATTCCAGCCAAGCAGCCGGCAGGAGCCATTTCCTCCATTAGCTGCCATCAAGGACGCAGCCCAACGGGACCAGGGCTGCAGCGGCAGCAGCCCACCATCACTCCGTGCACGGCACCAGCTGTAGATCCCTTCAGCAGCACATCGCACCATGGGCCAGCAGCCAGGGGCTCGCTCGAGCCCAGCCACTGGCTTCGTCTGGCCCCCAACATCCCCCTGGCCCCTTACCTTGACCAGTGGCCACTGGTTGGGCTGGTTGAGGA
This sequence comes from Burhinus oedicnemus, assembly GCA_008921705.1. Taxonomy (NCBI): domain Eukaryota; kingdom Metazoa; phylum Chordata; class Aves; order Charadriiformes; family Burhinidae; genus Burhinus; species Burhinus oedicnemus. Next base: position 5,366,134 of record VFFE01008899.1, on the reverse strand, counting down.
GCTTGACGATAGCGGGGATGCCATAGTTGAGCCGCACCGAGTTCTGTGCCATCTCGGCCTCGGGATGCCGGCTGGTGAGGTGCCGGAGAGCGCAGACGGCCGGCTCAGTGATGTCCTCCTTGTCGCCTGCCCGCAGGATGGTGTGGATCAGGGCCTCCACCCCGTTCGACTGCGTCACCAGGGTCTTGTTCTTGCTGTTGTTGCAGGTCAGGTTGGAGAGGGTGCCGGTGGCACAGGTGAGCACGTTCACGTCGTCAGAGCTCAGCTGGTTCACCAGGATCTTGAGGACACCATCCAGGCCCTCCTGCGGGAGCAGGGATGGGAGGTCGGATCAGCCCCCCCGCAGCTGGATCTGGGCTGCAGCCCCGCACCCCTCCCCTGTGTCTCTTGCCTGGTCGTGGGGAGCCAGAGCTGCTCCCCCTGCACAGGCTGGACACCCGGCCTCGGAGAGGAGGAGCCCCCTCCTGCAAGGATGGCTCCTGCCATCGCAGAGAGGATCCAGCCCCCAGCCGTGCTCTTCCTCCCAGCCTGGGCACTGTCTCCCCTTGAGACCCAGGAATATGTGGCTGCCCTCACTGGAGCTCACACACCCCTCGCTGTGGTCCCCGGCCCCCCAGCACCCCACAACCCCCCCGGCCCTGCACGGAGAGGCAGCGTTTGCGCCTCCCACACTGCACCCTTCCCTGTCCCCCTGCAGCCAGAGCTGCTTCTGCGTGATGCCGGCACGGCGTGAGCAACAGGCGCTCCCGACATGTGCAGCTTTACTTAGAGTTTAATGTCTCCAGCAGCTTTTCTCTGCTGGGAAGTGCAAACAATGCACCCGCCAGTGCTCCCTGAGCGGTCCCCGGGGTGACCCCGGTCCCAGCCATGCCAGCAGGCAGCCAGCAGCGGGGCAGGAAGGAGTTAAAGGCGCCATGGCCACATCCCCCCCCCTAGTCTGCAGAGCCAGGGATGGTTACACGCCAGCCCAAATAGTTTCCACGCTGCATCAGGCGCTAATCTGCACGGAGAGGCGGCCCCAGCAGATGGGGAACACGTCAGGAGGCAGCCAAGGGCTGGGGAGAGCAACCCCAGAGCAGAACTCGGGGTCACCCTCGCACCGGCGGCCACTCAGCCCCACGGGCACAACCGCCTCAACAGCAGCTCTGATGGCAGCTCCCTCGCTGGGGAAGGAGCCGAGCCGGCAGTTAGAACCGGGGGCAGGCTGCTGGGGGCTCCCGGAGTCAGATCAGCCCCGGTGACACCCCATTGAGCGCGTTAGCAACTGCCGGTGGCCTCGATCCCTCGCTGGGGACACAGCAGGAGCGCTGGCAGGCGGCTGGCACGGGAAGGGCCATGGGCAGTAGGCAGCCTCCCGTGACACCAGGCAAACCCCTGCTGCAGCGGGGCTCGGGCACAGCCGGGCATCCCCTCGCTCTGCCAGGCACACGTGCTGCCACAGCCCACAGGGACTGGAAATGGCACAAGGACGCCGCTTTGGATTCCGACCAGCACAAGCAGAGGGGCGAGCGGCAGCCTGGCAGCTGGTAGGGAGAAGCCTCTGAAACACTGCATTGAAGCACGACTCAGGGTCCCACAGACTCACCTGCTTGGTAGCCACATCAGAGAGGTTTCGCAGGGTCCAGAGACAGTTCTGGACCAGCCTGGGGCTGGAGCTGGTCAGGTGCTTGCCCAAGGCCTGCATGCCGCCTGCCGGGGAAGGAGACACCAGCCCATCTGTAAATACCCAAAGCTGCCCCAGCAGAGAGGAGAAGGGAGAGACAGTGGGTCTGCATGGCGAGCATGGGCTGGGCACCACCCGACCGATGCCTCCAACGCACGACGCAGCCTCGTGGCTTAGCAGAGGCCAAACGTGGTGTGGGAAGACAGCTCCTGGATGGCCAGCTGGGCCAGATCCTGCCCACACGTGGTGCCAGAAAAGCACCTCAGCAGCCTTTCAGAGCAAGAAACCAGGCCACAGGCAGGCGGTTTCACCTGGCTGTCCAAGGCATCTGCCTCAGCTGCACCATCCTGACACCACCACCCCCTCCTGTCTGACACCAGCTCTGCCCCCCCAGCCCCTCTTACCAGCCTCAACGATAGCGGGTTTGTTGCTGGGACACACCGACAGCACCTTGAGCACCCGGCTGGTGGTCCAGAGCAGCTTCTCATAGTTGTAGCTGCGCATGATCTGCACCAGGGCCTGCGGTCCTCCATTGGCCAAAATAATCAGCTGCAAGACAGAAGGGCCGGGGTCAGGGTATGCGGCAGCTCTGAGCCGCTTGCACCACCGCTCTGGTTTCCCCAGCTGGTGTCAGGACACAAGTCAGGCAGGAGGTCCAACCCTTGGCATGCAGGAGTGCTTGGGGTCGCCCCCGCCGGGGCTGTACACTGCCACCACCCCCCGGCCACCCCAGCCCTGTGCACCAGTGTCACTCGCCCCCCGCCGCAGGCAGGACGGGCAGCAGCCCCCTGCCCAGCCAGCGTCAGAGCAGGTCCAGGGACCGAACCTCCATGTGAGGCTGGGACGACTCATGCGTAGGAGAAAAGGAGCAGCCAAAGAACAAAGAGGCATTGCCCGGAGCAGCCGGGGGAGAAACCCAGCCGAGCCGATCTACCGGCCAGACTGGGACAGTCTGCGCTGTCGGGGACGCTCCACCTGCGACAGGTCGGACGTGGCAGTGTTGCAGACAGCACAACTGATCCGCTGCCGGCTGCGGTCGGGGGGCACACAGGCTGAGAGGGTGGGAGCTCCCAGCCCTGCCTCCCGGGCTGCCATCCGCCAGGAGCAAGGTTGGGCATCCGGCCCCCTCCTGCCCTCCCTCCAGCAGGACCCCACGCCGTGGGACAGGCCAGGCTCCCCGTGCCCACCTTGCTCTCCTGGTTCCCGTAGGCAAGGAGCTGAAGGCAGTCAGTGGTGATAGCCAGGAACTTGGGGTTGTTCTTGTTCAGCAGGGGAACCATCTTCTGCAGGCCATCGGCCAGGCGCACAGCCATCTTGGCCCCTTCCTGGTAGAGCAGCAGGTTGTGCAGGGTGGTGATGGCATAGAAGAGAACTGACTCGACCGGCGAGCTGCAGGCAGGCGGCACAGAGCCATGTCAGTGCAGGCAGCTGCCTCTGGGCTCACCAGGCTGCCAGCGGTGCCCGCAGGGCCGCCCCAAGCCCCAGTATCCACCCAGTGCCCTTCAGCAGGACCCAGTGCAAGGCCATGGTGCCATGTGGCCCGAGGGTGGCCCTTGGGGAAAGGACACCTCTTCCTTGGGGCAGAGCAGAGATTGAGCCTCGTCTCCGTGGACAAGGCAGCATGGGGAACTGCTCCCCTTCTCCTGCCGCCAACACAGGCTCCAAATGCAGCAAACCCCTGGGGCTTTCACAGGCTAAAAGGCTTAATGTCTCCCACTCCCTTGTTTCGGGGTGAGCAGAAGGAGGACCCATGTTTAGGGGAGGGCAGCACGAGCCCTCCCCTCCTCTGCCCCCAGCCCAGGCACTCGCCTGGCTGCCAGCCCAGGAGGGACCACTCGGCTCTGCCATCCTCTCGGGACCCCCCGCCAGCACCCTCGTACCTCAGCATCCTGACGAGGGCTGGGATGCCACCAGACTTGAAGATGGAGAGCAGGCCCTCGCGGTGGTGCGAGAGGTTGTGCAGGATGCTGGTGGTGCAGCGGGCTGTGTCCAGGTCGCTGGTGCTCTGCATGGTGCGGACCACGGCCGCCACGATCTGGGGCGACTGCATCAGGGCGCGGCGCGACGCCTCCTTCTTGGAGAGCTGGTTGACGATCATGGCCGCTTTGCTGACAACCACCTAGGGGGGAGAGAAGCCGGCAGGTGGGAGGGGGTCCCGCTGCTGCCCATCACAGCAGGGACAGGAGGGATCCCGCTCTGCTGGGCAAGAGCTGGCCCAGGGCTGCCGCACGTCGTGCCGGGCAGGGCGGCGCTGGAGCAGCAGAGTCGGCACAGCAGCGCAGGCGAGGATTGCTATTTTTAACAATCCTCATCCACGATGCTCCAGGAGCTACGCTGCGGTTCGCAGCAGCAGGCAGCACACGGTCAGGTCCATGGAGCACAGGCGTGCTGCAGGGACGGGCAGGGGGAGGGCAGGGGGGCACCAAGAGCCGGCAAGAAGTGCTCGGTGTCTGTGCAAGGCCAGGGCAGGAGAGCCATGTCCGAGCAGCAAGGACAGGCTGTGAGGAGATGCAGGTGGACAGAGGTGGGCTCAGTCCTGTTGCAGAGCAGAGGCAACCACAGAGCTTTGTCAAGAGGAAGGAGCCAGACGGTGACTATGGAGCCCGGTGAGGATGGGAGCCCGGCTGTGCTGCCGCAGCCGAGGAAGCACGCCCACAAGCCAGGGAGCTGAAAGCCCAGAGACACACGCAGGCAAACCACGCTTCCTTACCGGGTCCTCATCATTGAGCAGCTTGGTGAGCTCCGGGATGGCACGGGTGGCCAGCTCGGCATCGTCCTGGTAGTTGATGAGGTGCACAATGGCTGATTTCAGCATCTGCGAGGGCTCTGCCAGGCGCTGCACGTTGGTCTGCTGCCCCTCCAGCTGGGTGGTGATGAGCAGGGAGCGGTCCTCCACCGTCTCAGGGTACATGGCAGCCCGGACGCGCTGGGCCCGGGTCATGGCCAGCTGAGCCTCCATGTCTGCTGCAGGGGCAGATGGGGAGGCAGCCTTAGACTCGGGATCTCTCTGAGGAGCGCTCCCAGTCCTGCCTTCCAATTTCAATTAGCTGAGCAAGAGCTTAGAGCAACGACACCGGCAACGTCAGCAGTGTTGGACGCTCAGCACGCTCTGCAAGGAGCCGGTGCTTCAAAGTGTAAACAGATACAGCGGCACAGAGATAAGACAACGCTCAATTAGGCAGCATGATTAGGCAGTTGTCACACAAGGCCCATTAATTAAAAAATAAGGATATTTGCAACGTGGGACCAGCTGGCACTGGGGATTAGGAGAAGGACACAGACGCCTTCCCTGTTGAGGGTGCTGGGACAACCATGACGCGAGGGGCAGAGATGCTGCAGCAGCCACCCACGGTCCCCACCTCTGCGGCACAGGGACCACTCAGGAGGGCTTGTCCCTCTCCACAGGGCTCTGCCTCCCCGGGGGAGCTGGTGATTAAACCTTCCAGGGCCCATCGCTGACGGGGGAGCCGCAGAGGCAAGCGGAGCAAACCAGCCCTCTTTTAAGGGGTAAAGCTGGGGGAAACATCTCCTTTGGCTTTGGGGGCTGCGTCTGTCTGCTTCGCCCTCGCAGCAGCGGGAGAAGACAGGGCGGCCGGCGGGGCTTTATGGCACACGCTGGCAGCTCTGCCAGCCGCGCTGAGACAGGTCTCCTGAGCAGGCAGACAGGCAGCAGAGCAGACGGCCGATCCGTGGGCCGGGATCAGCTGTTCCTATCTCGAGCCAACCCACCGGCGCGCTCGGATGTGTGTGCACAGCTCAGCACTAGTGCGGGCTGGCTGCATGCCGCCCCTACGCAAGAGCCTCCTGGCGTGGGGAAGGAGGACAGGAGGGAGCATATTTTAGGCAGCAACAACTCCTGGGGTGTGGAAGGCAGCGTGGAGGAGTGCCCAGAAGGAGCACAGCTCATGGGGGAGGTGGAGGAAGGCAGGAACCGAGCTCACCGATGTGCCCGGCCCCGCAGCCCCTACCTTGTGCTTGGCTCTGGCCCTGGCTTCCTCCCTGGCAGTAACTCGTGGTGGTCGTCTTCTTGATGGTGTACTGCTTCCCGTAGACCTCGTCATCGTCCCCGAGGCACTTGCTGCTGACGGATGGCACCTGGGTGTTGACGCCAGAGTGGATGCCCGAGTCGTAGGTATAGGTTTGCTGCCACTCCGTCACCTTGATCGGCTGCTCCATCATGTTCATCACCTCCATGGCTGCTCTGTGGGGCAGGGAGGGGAGAAGTCACACCTCCGGCAGAGCCCAGGTCACCGCAGCACCCTCCTGCCCCGAACAGCACGGCAGACCCCGGCGTGGCAGCTGGCCCCTGCGCAGCCCACGAGCAGATCGAGCAGATTGCTATCTGCCCTCCTCCCCCACGCGAGATGAAAGGCGGCACCGGGATGACGAACCCACAGCTCAGCACTTTGGTGCTCGTGTTCAGACATGAACCACGGCTGCAACCGGCGCAGACCGCGCACGGCTGGCTGAGCCGTCAGCCAGCGCCTGCCACACAACACCATGTCTCACCGCCTCACCAGCAAAGGTGTGAGCAGGCTCTGCGCGGCGTGGAGGGACCCCGCAGCCAGACTATCCCCACTCCAGGCTCCCCCGGCCACCCACGGGCTTTTTAAAGACCAGGTTCCACAGACAGGACCTGGCAGAGACCTGGGGACAGCCACAAGGCTGGAGCTCCAAGAATAAAATGAACCTTTTTAGAAACCCTCTAGGACACTCCTAAAGCACCTAAAAATAACCAGACAAAGCCACCGGCTTGGCTCTCCCACGGGTGCTCAGCACCGCAAGTGCCCACGGCACAGTCCAGGAAGCTGTGCTGTGCCGAGCACCACGCTGTGGCTGCACGGTGCTGGGACAGGGCAGTCCAGCACATCCCAAAACTCAGGACAAACCAGCCAAGGCTGCTTTTGAGCAGGGCTGGGTTTCCCTTGTCTTTAATTTGGGGACGCAGGGGGAAGGAGGATGGCTCAGGGATTAACCCCTGAGCTCATCGGGGCAGGCGGATGCTGCAGGGCTGTGAGTCACCAGCCCCGCATCCAGCCCCCTGGCAGGGCCAGGAGGGGAGGGATGGAGGGAGGGATGGAGATAGCACCCAGCCATCCCTACCGCCGCCACCCCACTGCCCAGGCACCCACCAGGACTTCTGCCCCTTCCTCCAGCCGTGCAGGATGGGGATGAGTCAGAGTTTCAGAGGCGATAAGAGGCGAAGGGAGCAGCTGCCGCCCGGCATAGCTGGGTGCAGCAGCAACCGCACTTCCAAACAGAGGGGTAATTACCACCTCCACCAGCACTGATTCATGCAGCAAGCTGGACCAGGGCAGCAGCGTGCCCCTGGCTCCGGCTCCAGTGGCCAGCGCAGCTCGGGGCTCATGGGGACCAGCCAGGCTGGTGGGGCAGCCTCAGGCCCTGGCACCCTCCTCGGGGAAACAAGGGGAGCCAGGGACGAGCCCCCCGCCAGCCCCCCGCCACACCAGCGGCTGAGTCAGGGCGTCGGGTGGTGGCTGAGGACGCAGCTTGCGCAGGGCAGCCTGGCAGGGCACGGCACGCATGGGCTTGGCATGGCTCGCCCCAGCGCTGCCGGCTGTTCCCAAGGAGTGGCCGAGCCCTCGCAAGTGGCACAGGCTGGCGCTCACAGGGAAAAATCCCAGCCTGGGCACAAACACTCATTCCCGGGGAGCAGCGGCTGGGCAGGAGGCAGGAGCCCCACCACACTCCCATCCCCCCTGGCTGGATGCATCCTGCATCCCACCATGTCCATCCCCACCCCCAACCACCTTCCCGGAGCCACTGCAGGGCGCTGCTCCTGTCAATTCAATATTTTTTGAGCTGTCAAGCAGCAATCCGCAGACTAAGTACTGCTCCGGCTTTAATGGCTTGTGCATAATGCATGTTTATGAGGCAGCAAGAGAGGGACCCACTAATGGAGGCCAGCGGGGGCAGATCATTCCCACGGCAAGGCACAGGCAGGAACTGGGGCTGCCGTTTGGCGTGGGAGCGCAGTGTGTGACGCACGGCACCAGGGGCAAGGGGCAAGCCCGGCTCCACTCCCCACCCCATGCCAGAGCAGGGTTTGGCCAGGAGAGCCCCTGTGCCGAGCCGGGAGTGCCACAGTGCCGCACACCCCAGTGTGTATTCATGAGCTGTAGCATCGGTGTTTGGGAAAGCAGCTCCTCCCAGCTGGGTCACCCTGGCCAGGGTGGGAGAGGCTCCAAATTGTGTCAGGAAGCCAGACAAAAACAAGGCCAAATCATGCCCGAGGAAGCATGGTGGGCAGGAGAGCGCTCTGCAGGCAGCAGCGGGGCAGGCGCTGGTGCGAGCCATCACCCATCCCAGCCAGGAGCTGGCGTGCAGAGCCCCGGTAGCGGGGCTGCAGCCGGAGGGACAGCCAGTGCCTAGACAGGGACAGACAAGGGGACAGCAGAGCCGAGGGCAGGAAAGGTCCCTGATCCACAGAGGGGTATAAGGACCCAAGCCATCCCCCAGTGGGCTGGAGCTGGCAGGAGGGGCTGGTGCTGCCAGCACCGTCAGTGGATGGGTAACAGCCGCTCTACAATTTACAGGCATTTGACAGGCACTTAATTTTTCAAACCTCCAGGAGTTCAGCTCAGACGCCGGCTTCTTACACAGCCCTGCATTATGCATGAGCCACCCTCTGCCACCCCCTCCGTCTGCACCGCCGGCACCCCAGGGACATCAAAAGCCAGCAAAGCTCCTCAGAGTCCAGAGACAAGCTCAGGTGATGGGCCCCAGACAAGCTCCAAGCAGGAGAGCGAGTCCAAGCTAACGAGCACTGTGTTAGACCACCTGAGCACGGCACCCTGCAGAAGGGGGCAGAGGGGCATTACGCAGCTCAGAGGACTCTCCCTCCCCAGGAGCCCCCTAGAAGGGACCAGGGGCATCTCGTTAAACACAGCACCCTTCCTTCCCCTGGAGGGTTTGCGCAGCAAGGCCAGTGGCACCCAAGGTGATGGGGCCAGTGGAGCAAGTGTCAGACACTCCAGCAGTGACATTTTCTGAACCCTGTGTCAAGTGTCCTCTGCTCATCACTCAGCAAGAGCCTGACACAAGCTTCTCCCCTGTCCTCCACAGCTGGGCTCTGTCCTCAGATGTCCTCCCTCCTCCTTAGCGGGATCAGAGCCAGACGGGTGGTCTCTCAGGCAGGAGATGCTGGTGACACCAGGGTTCACCTTCAGCAGGAGCCGTTCACCAGCGATGCTTTTGGTGGTGAGTGGCTGCAGTGGGGCAGGACCCCTGCCAACAGCAAAGGGGAATGCAGCCATTCATGCAGGAAGGAGAAGCAGGGGGTATTCAGGGCGCATGTGAAAATACCTGCCCTGGAGGGGTCAGCCATGAGCATGGGGGATGCTCGGGTGGGCTCCAGCCCCCTCCACAACCAGACCTGTCGGTCAGACAATTACTGCCCAGCCCTTACCTCCCTCTCCCACAGGGCTGTTGTTAACCGGAGCGGGAAGCGGAGCACAGCAAGGGCAGAGCAGTACCACCGAGCCCCAGCTGAGCCCCCCTGCCCGCACAGAGCCAGGACCCCAGGGAAACAGGGCTCACTCCCAGGAACAGTGAGAAAGCCCCCGGGAAACAGCAAGGCAGATATGGGGGACCCCACAGAGGGGACAGCAGGTCTGGGGGAGCACTTCCAGCCTGCCCCCAGCACGACGATGGGGAACTGGCCGAGCCAGGCAGGGGGCTTCAGCCATGGGACGTGGGGTTGGCAGGGGCTACTGTCACCCCCAGCACAGGGGAGAGCCAGGAGAAGGTTAATCCCTCTTCCCACAGCCAGGAATGCCGGGAAAGGCAGAGGAAGCTCCCGCAGCTGTAAGGCACCGGCCAGCGGCTCATCCGCCCCCAGAGCCATTTGATCAGCGTCCAGGCAGCATCGCCCCCACCGAGACACCGTCTGCGGAGGAAGTCTCCAGCAAACACACAGCCCTGGGCCTGACCAGCCCTTCCCTCCGGCTGCCGGGAGAAGCCTTCGGCCTCACACAGGCGGGACCCGGCCAGCAGAGCCCAGTGCTCCCACTAATGTACAGCTGAGCTGCCCAGAACAGCAGCAGCAGGGAAGCCAGGAATGCTGCTCCATGCAAAAATAGTTATTGCTCAGGGACTTCTCAGGGGCAGCAGTGGTTCCTGGGGTGAGCAGCTGAGACCCCCAGAAGGGGGTCACCCCTTGGTGAGCAGGCAGGGGGCACGGAACACTCCCACATCCCAAGTCCCCACCAGAGGCTGCACAGGAACAGGCACCAGGACCTGGGGGTTGGCAGGTGCAAGAGGCAGCCTGGGCAGCGTGGGACATCACCGAGGGGCTGCCGTAGCCCTCCGCAGAGCCCTGTCCTTGCACACATCCTTCCCAGCCCTGCCGGGAACAGAGAGCAGCAGGGCTGGAGGTGTCCCCGCTCCGGAGCCGCATTGTGCGAGGGGGTGAGCTCAGCTGCGGGAAGCGTGCGAGCGACTGCAATTACAGTCACTTAGGCTTTTAAGAAAAGGAAAGAGGCAGTTAAGGCAATTCAACAAATGCAATGCAAGAAAAGACTCTTATTTTAGGCCACACACAAGCGATCTTCAGTCCTCCCCACCCGCCTGGAGTGGCCGGGGGATTAGTGGCCGCTTGCTCAGAGAGGCTGGGGCAGAGCAGCCTCGACAGCCAAAGCGCTGGAGCCCTCCAAGGGGCAAGGGCACCCAGGGCTCAGTGCACCCCGAGGTTCCCCGACACCTACAAGCCCCTGCCCAGAGACACCCAGAATCAACACCATCACACTGACAGCTAATGAAGCTGGGGCAGCAGCTAACGAAGCTCCCACAGACGCTGCAACAGACCCAGCACTGTACAAAAGCTTCAATGGTTTTGAAGAAGATCCCTCGCAGGAACACGCAGCAGGAGGAGGCAGAGAAAGGAGCTTTTTCAAGACCTCACCAGCATCAATGGGAAGCATTAAGAGTCAGATCCCGGCTACCACAAGCCCTTTCAATGGGGCTTTGCAGTGAAGATAAGTGGAAGAATTCAAAGGGGAACGAGAGCAGCTTGAAGTTTAATGAGGAGGATACCGACGACCAGCCTCTCGTTAGAAAGCGGGCTCTAACAGCACGAGGCCACCTCAGCCCTGCACACAAAGGAGCCGATGGCCTTTGTTTGTCAGCGCTCGCATGTCCGGAGCCCTCCCGGCCACCCCACTACCCCCAACAACTTCAGGTCACTTGGGGAGGGCAGCGAGGGGTGCAAGAGCTGCTCTTCAGACCTGGGCTCCCTCACTTGGAGGAGGCTCTAAAACCCTATTTATTTTTTCAGCTGCTCCTGACAAGGTTAAATTTGAGCTGCCGAAAGCCCCATGCAAAACCCCCATTCCTGCTGTTCAGGGGATGCTGCATCCCCCCCTCGAGCGTGGCGAGACCAGGCCCCGGGCAGCAGAGCCGGCCCCGACAGCGCAGCATCTCCGCCACAACCCACTCTGCTCAGCTGATGCTCTCCAAAGCAGAGCACGTTCCCCAAGCCTCTGGAAGTGCCTTGCCTTCACCTGAATTAACAGCTACTGACAGCTCCAGCACACGCCAAGTCCGGGCTGTAATATTTTGGCACTTCACATCACAAAGTGACAAGGTATTATCCATCAAGTGCTCTCCCACTGCAAGAGCACACGCGATGCCGGGCATAACACCCACCCTCCCGCAGCACACTGCGGGGCAGCCGAGCCCTCGCATGGGGCACCACAGCCCCGGGAACCACCAGGCACCCAGGGCTTGTGCAAGAGCTGTGCCAGAGCACAGTCTGCTGCCCCACGGCTCGGGCTGCCCCAGGGAGCCCCGCTGCCCACGCCATGCCCGGCCACAGCCCCAGCTTACTCAGCATTATCTCCCTGCCCCATGTGCATGGCACTGCTGGGCACCAGCACGGATCCAGCAGCCTTGATTTGGGATCAGGCCCCCTCCCACAGCTCTTGTGCCATGCCTGGCCGGCTCTGCCCACATGGGGCAAGCCCTGTGGCAGGACCCCAACAGGATCCCAGGGACATTCACATGCCAAAGTCCCATCATGGGATCTCTGCCAGCACATCTCCCCTCCCCGCATCCCTGCTTGCTGGCGCAGAAACACCCATCCACAGAGACACCAGGATTGGGAGGATCCATGTGGACACATCCCTTCCTCACTCAGAGTTTGCTGATCTCATTGGAAACACTGCTGGGAAAGATGGGAACTCGCCACTTGTCCATGGAAAGGAGAACTGGCATGGTGCAATTAATCACAATAACTCCATCTGGATAAGAAAAAAATAATCATTATTTTGTTTTAAAGAGCACAAAGAACAAGTTGTCCTTTAAGAACATAATTGCAGGATTTAAATTTAGGCTTTGACGCTTGCAGGCTGTTCCCAGCTCCAGTCATGGTGTCCAGAAACACGGGATTTTGCCACCTGGCCCTGATGCAGCGGGGAGGGACACAGAGCTGCTGAGCCCCAGCTTAATTTCTCCATCCAATTGCGTTACATCTGTAAAGTTCAGACGCTTCACAAGAAATTATCACCAACACTCGTCAGCACCCGGCCTGTCGGAGCAAGTTAATGATTTGTCACCAGGGCTCTGCCTGCGCGTCACAGCAATTACAGCAGGGCTCCTTACAGCAGCCAAAGGTCTCTCCCCCACCAGCAAGGCACACGCACTTTATCCAGCCATCCACCCCCAAAAGCCATGTGGGACCGTGGCGCATCCCACACCAGGGGGTCCGTGCCTCCCTCCAGCCCCGGAGCAGGTTCCCCCCAGGGAGGGCACTGCTGCTCACTCGCCTTCACCGCCTCCTGCGGGTTTAATCACCCAGGCGTGGGATATTCGGAAACCACCGAGCATTCCACCTCCACCTAGCCGCCAGCTCCTGCTCGAGGTCTCGAAAGGAACCTGAGGAGTCGCTCGGTTCACAGGAGCGCAGACGTCGCAAGGCTGCCCGGTGAGCCCCAACATCCGCTGCACGAGGCTCCTGCCCTGTTTGCAAAGCGATTTTGGAGCCGAGCGACCAAGGCGTGTTGAAATGCCTCCAGGCCTGTCAGTAGCCACAACAAAACCCATCAGGGCTGGCATATTTCGAAGGGTATTTCAAACCTCTGCCTAATTAGAAACATCTTCATCTCCCCCTGCAGCCACTGACTAGCTGTGCAGCATTCCCGTACCAGAGGTGGGAAGCAGAGGGGGTGAGGAGCTCTGCCCATCGAGGCACCTGTGTGGCTCCAAAGGCAACCCGGTTTAAGCACAGATGTGTTTTTTAGCTGTTTAGGTCAAGTTTTAAGACTTCTTTGGAGCAGGAGTACCCACATCTTCATATCCTCGCTGTCCTCCACCAAGCCATGTCCATAGGGAAGCAGGGTAAAACCAACCTCCTGAAGCAGAGAACGCTGCAGTGACTCAATGCATCGATTCAAGGCATGGCTGCAGCCTTGGTGACCTCCCCAGCTGCCATCCCAGATGCTTCCACCCACACAGACCAGCCTGGGACAGCCACGGTCCCACAGGGATGAGAGCCACCCCCCAAGCTCTGGCTCTGGGTGACACTGGGTGCCCCACACACCCTGTGGTGGGGCCCGTCTAGGTGGGAAAGCACCAGCTGAAATCAAGGTAAAAGCTGAAGTCCAAGGTAGACTCGCACTGTTTTAATAGAAATTAAATTTCTTTTTAACTTGTGTTAATTAGAAGCCAGTCTAATTTAAACCTTCAAGACTAGCACAAGCCTCAGTACAGATGCTGCAATTAAAGTCTTGCAAGTTCTCCGCAAAGAGCCTCCGCTCGCCCAGCTTGCAAAGCGGGGGCCAAGGGCAGCTCCGCTCCCGAAGGCTCTGCCATCTGCGAGCAGCAGTGCTCCCGGCAGAAGCGCCGTCTCAAACCCCGGAGATCTGGAAGTGTGATAAAAAGCCAAATCCCATCAAGGGCTCCCACACCAAACCACAGCCTTGAAGGGAAGCCATCGTCACAGGAACAGCCTCAGCTGAAAGAGCCGTGCAGCTGCACCACAGTTGCCTGCCCCAGCTGCTAGAGCTGATTAAGGATTTCAGGTGGGGGAAACAAAGGGGAGAGTTAATGGGATTAGGACAGCACTGACTACTACACTGACATACAGCATCGGGACCAGAGGGGAAATTCTCCAAGGTCCCTGGCTGCAGCCAAGCCACGAGCCATCCGCACTGCCGAGGTGGTCGAGGCTCCGGGCACAGTACACAGCTCGCTCACACACCCAGCCCCGGCAGACCCCCCCAGCAGCCCAGCTCGGCCCAGCCAGGGATGCACACACTTCCTGAAGCCGGCGAGGATGTTCCACATCGCCCAGACAATAGACCGTAAACGCCATTGTCTGGAAGCGAGGGCCCCGCGCGTCCGCCCCACCTTCCCCCAGTGCTCCACAAGCCCCCCTGAGCACTGGGGACCCACCTCTCCCCCAGCACCTGCACAGGAGCCAGCCCTGCGGGGGAAAACACCCCTCAGCTGCTGATGCCAGGAGCTCTGTGAGGTCCTGTCCTGACAGCCAACTTGTTTAGGCCAAATTAGCAGTAAAATGGGTTTTTCATGACACTTTATGGAAATCCTCCAAAGTGATGAAGAATTACAGGCTTCAGATGGGCAAAGACTGTTTCATTGGGTACCCTGCACCCTTCCAGCTGACTCTTGCTAAAACACTGACAAGGACGCAGAAACAGACCTTAAAATCTCCCCAGCCCCGTTACCGGACAGCATGGCTGGGCCGGATGCTCACTTTCCCCCAAGAGCGGGGCCAGGAGCAGACCCCGCAGGCACCGCACCCGCCCTGCATGCAGATGACAGCCCTGAGCGAACGCCCCCGGCAGCCCCGGCACCGCTCCAGCCCCGGCCCCGCGGCAGTTGGCAGGGAGACGCTTCACCCCCGGCTCCCCGCCAGCCGGATGGCAGACAGACACGGCAGTGCCGGGTGTCGGGGCTGGCAAGTGGCTCCAGCGCCAAAACTAGGGTGACGTGGGCTGGAGCAGGAGGTGTAACCACTGTGGGGGCCAGATCCAGCTGGGTCACAGGGCGTCGCTGGCCCCCACCACCCTTCCTGGCACAGGGAATCCAAGGGGGAACATCACCCCCGACACGGGGCTCACCCAGGCACCTCAAGAGCATTGCGGGAAAGCCCGGGTGTAGGGACACCGCTGCCCGGCAAGAGCGGGTGCAGGCTGCTGCCTTCACACCCGTGCAGGCACGACAGTGGCGCAGGTCACCTGGGAATGTCCCCAGCAGGTGGCCGTGCCCTCCCGGCCAGCGTTCACGCTCTTCTCACAGCACAAATGTCTCTCCGAGTTGCTCATACGACAGCCTACATTTCCCTTCTCCGGGCAACTCCCAGCAACGTTTCAGCATTATCCTTTCATCTGTGCTGTAAACCTGATTAATTAAGCTAATCGCTCAGCTAACGCAATTAGAGTGCTCTCTCCTCTCCAAACACCAGACAAGCAGACAGCCAAGTTTCGCTCTCCCACGTTTCCCTGCACGGATATCCGCTGTCAGCCTCGCGCGGGGGCTCAGCCGGGATCCCCCCCTCCGCCAAGCAGAGCGGTGCCCAACGCTCCTCCATCCCATGGCGGGGCCGCCGGGGTGATGCCAGGCTGCCCCGACCCCTCCCCGGCCCCCCCCGCCACGGCAGCCTGGGAAAGGACCCGGCAAACCCGGCTGGAGGCGAGGGGCAGCACCGAGGGGCCTCGACGGCGGCATGCGGCCACCAGGTGTGGCTCAGGGCTCGCCGGCCGTGGCACCCAGCAGCCACGGGTTACGTCAGAGCCTCACGGCCACCTGGGCGAGCAGCGTGCCAAGGCCTCGCCCGCAGCCCCGCCACCGCCTCGCCCGCGGAGCCGCCGCTCCGAGCGCGCCCGGGCGGTGCCGGGGACGAAGCCGCCGTCGCCGCCCCGCACCGGGCCGCGGGATGGCAACTTGCAAACTCGTTCCCGTAGCGCTGGGTGGGGAGCGGGGGCTGGGACAGCCCGGCCGCCCGCGGGGGGCTGGCCCCGGGGACCCGCCCGACCGGATCC
Organism: Burhinus oedicnemus; assembly: GCA_008921705.1. Lineage (NCBI taxonomy): Eukaryota > Metazoa > Chordata > Aves > Charadriiformes > Burhinidae > Burhinus > Burhinus oedicnemus. Next base: position 5,350,450 of record VFFE01008899.1, on the reverse strand, counting down.
GCGCAGGCTGCGCTCAGCCGCCGACAGCCGCGGGACGAGCCGGGCTCCCGGGCAGCACACGGCTCCGTGCCGGCTCTGCCGCCTGCGGGGAGCCCTGCCCCGGGCGGCGGCGGAACCGAGCCGGGGTGCCCGGTGCTGCCCTGCCCGGACACCCGGTTCGTCCCAGCCCCGAGCGCGGCCGCTCCCCAACCCCGCACGGCGGAACCCGCCCAGCCCCGGCGCCCCCCAACCCAGGACGCCCGGCCCCGCTCCGGCCCCCCACGCCCCGGCCCAGCCCAGCGC
>VFFE01008899.1:5329278-5350148 GCA_008921705.1 Burhinus oedicnemus | reverse complement strand
CAGTAAAAAAAAAAAAAAAAAAAAAGCCACTGTGCAAGTCAGGAAGTATTAAATTAATGGAGCTTAAGGCTACAGAGGGCTGGTGTGGCAAAAATTCAAGGCACACGCAGGGCACGGGCGACGCAGCCTCACCAGGCTGCAAGCCACGTGGCAGCATGGGGATGCCGGCACACCGGGAGCCCCGTTGTAGCACCGGGCCGCAGGCTCCGAAGGGACCCTGGGCACTGGGGGCTGGCAGGTGGGCTGGGAGGCTGGAGGCACCACGGTAGGAGCCCCAGGGAGACCCAAGGGGGAGGGTTGTTACGCACGCCCAGCTCCAGCAGCATCGTGCATTGCTCCCAGAGCAGGGGCAGCCCCCTGAACCCCTCGAGGCAACACAGAGGTTGGTCCTGGCGCAGTGTCCCCAGGTCCTGGGGAGGAGCTGAGGGACGCAGCAAACACCAGTGCTGCAGGGCACCGCTGCTGCCCAGGGCTCCTGGGGACATCAGGGACAGGGGTGGCCCGGGGGGAGCTCCTGGGCAGGCAGGGAGGTTCGGCAGTGCTGGTGCTCAGGGCAGCAGATGTCCAGATGGCAAAGGCAGCCCTGCCACAGGGCACCGGGCAGGATCAGCCCTTCCCTGTGAGCCCAAGTTTCTGCACGGTGGCTGGCAGGAGCCAGAAGCTCAGCATCCCCAGGATGGCATCGCAGGGCCACCGCCGTCCAGCTCTGTCGCAGCCGGGTGCCCCTTCGCCTGGCTCATCGCAGGGTCTCTGCAAACAAGGAGGACTTGGTGGCACTAGGACACGGGCAGCAGCCACCCCCCACCCCACAGCATGGTCCCCAGCCCTGGCGTCAGGAACCTTGGTCAGCTTTGTCCCCCTTGGTCTTGGGCTCCTGCCACCACTCTGCGAAGAATCCCTCCTCGTAGTCACCTTCACCCTCGAACTCGTCATCGGAGGGCAGGTCGTGCACCTCCAGCCCCTCGCCGCCGTCCACCTCCATCTGCAGCATGGGACGGGCAGGAGGAGGCAGCAGGGCTCAGCGGCCCTGTCTGCAGCCTCTTCTCCAGGGCTGGTTTGGGGGGCGGCCCCCCCACCCAAGGAAGGGCCCTGCCCCAGATTAGCCACAGAACCCACCTGCAGCTCCCAGCACCCCTAAAAGCATCCGGCTGCACCCACGCCAGCGCCATCATTTACCTCATCGTCAGCCTGCAGGTACTGCCTGGCAAACTCCAGCATCTTCTTCTGGGTGGCCGTCTGGTTGTGGTAGCGCACGGCTTCCTGGGCATGGGGAGGAAGCGGGGGCCACGTCAGCCCCTCTGCCACCAGCAGAGCCATGGGACTAGGGGGGCTGGGGAGTCCTTACTGGCCGGGGCTCAAAGTCCTCCTCCTGCAGGCGCCAGCGCTCACGATGGAATCGGTAGTAGACCAGGTTCTGCTGCATCACGGCGTCACCCGGGTCAAAGAGCATGTAGCTGGAGACACTCCGCACCGCGTCCCGCACGTCATTCACTGTGGGCAGCAGCACAGGGTGACGTGGGGGGCGACATCCTGCCCAGGGGCCCACAGCACCCTGGGGTGCCCCAGGAGCACTGTCCCCTGCTGCTGCCGGCACTCACGCTTGTAGTAGGCGAACTGCAGGTAGTGGTACATGGTGGCCACAAACTTCTCCACGAAGTAGCCGCCCACATTGGGGGTGAGCTCAGTCTCGCAGTCCACCTTGCACTGCAGCACGCTCACAAAGTGGTCTGGGGAGAGGTGTCAGGCGCTGTGCCCCCAGGACCCACCACGAACCTGCCAGCCCCTGGCCCCCCGCCCGGTCACCTGCAATGGCAGGGTAGAAATCCTTGAACTCCTGCAGCTCGTAGGCACCCTCGCGGCTGGCCAGGCAGTCCTCGTATGCCTTGTAGTACCCGGCCAGTGCCTGCTCCATGTCGGCCGCGCTGCTCCGGAAATCCCCGTTGTTGTACAGCTTCACTGACCGCACGAATATTGGCTGCCAGGGACCAAGCAGGTGCCGCTCACCTCCCTGCTGGGCACCACAGCCCAGCTCTGCCCGCCAACAGCACCAACAGCACCAACCTGCCATGCGCCCCCCGAGGTGGCTCTATCCCCAGCACGGGCACCACAGAGATGCCTTTTTGGGGGCAGGAGGTAGGCGACCAGGAGAGCTGCTTCCCTTGGGGTTCAGCAGGACCAGGCGCACACTGAGCTCCGGGGAGCCCCTCTCCCAGCTCAGTCCCATCCCCTCCTCACCTCGTAGGGCTGAGCCTCCAGGTCGACCAGGTATTCATCCACATCCAGCATCGTCTTGTAATAGTTCAGGTACTTCAAGGTCATCTCATGCTTGGGGTTCTTCTGCAGGAAGGTGTGGGCAGCAGACACAGCTTTCTCGATCTTATTTGACTGGGGAGGGAGGAAGAGCGGGTGCAGCAGGCTGCTGCAGCTGATGTTGCAGCTGCAGGGGGGCTCAGCACCCAGCTGGACCCCGGGGCTGCAGGGCAGAAGACTGGTCCTCGTAGGGGGAGAGCCCAGCACCCACAGTGCCAGCCCCGAGCCCATTCATCTACTGGCAGCAATGGAAAGACAGGATCCGGGACCACGGACAACGCAGATAAATCCATCCGATGCACGGTGGTCACACGTGCCCAGCTGCACAAACCTCTCCCTCCATGCCCGTGGTGGGAGGGGAGATGGCTCAGCCCCTCGTGGACCTTCACGTCCAGTCATGTGGCATGGGTATGATCCACACATCTGCTTTCCTCAGGCACTGCCACCAGCCCGGGCGAGCTGCCCCGGCTCCCCTGCTGCTTTATGAGCTCTCGGGTTGCAACTTGAGGGGAGCGAGACTGGGGGGGTTGAACGAACTGTCTGTGAAATGGGTTTTGGCCAGAGCGAGCAAGAGGAAAAGGCATTAAGGATCTAGGCCAGGCTGTCCCTCACCACTGCCAGGTGAGCGGGACAGCAGCGCTAAGCACTAAAGCAGCATCCGCATGGGCAGCCGGCCAGCAGCGATGCTCAGGACCCGGACAAGCACCGATGCCTGAGGAGGGGAGTGTCCCCTGCCAGAGCAGCTCTGGCCAAAGGAGGGTCACCCCGGGGCGATCCCTTACGAAACCTCCCTCCACGTCTGCACCGTGAGCCTGAGCAAGCGATTGTCCCTGATGGAGCATCCAGGCACATGTCCCGTAGCAATCACAGTGGCACCGGACCTGCCAGCTTGGGCCCCTCAGCTGGGGCAGCCCCTGCATCCCCCTCCCCAGGCAATGTCCTACCTGGCCATGGGGACCTTGGGGGACAAGGGCAACACAAGGTGGGGTGGGGTGACACAACCACAGATGCCCCCCAGTCCCAGGCGCACCCCTCACGTCCTGCCTGATGCATCCCAGATGATGCTGACGTGCCACGGCGCAGGGGCAGGATGGAGGAGCTGGGGGCGGGGGGTATGCCAGATGGGGAGTGCAGGATGGGGGGTGCAGGACGGGAAAGCACAGGACAGCAAGGTGCAGGACAGAGGGGAGCAGGCTTCAAGGGGTGCAGATCAGGGGGTGCAGGCTGGTGCTGTAGGATGGGGGCACAGGATGGGGATGCAGGATGGGGGGACAGCAAGGTGGGTGTGTCGAAGAGGAGGTATAGGACGAGGGGCACAGGACGAGGGACGCAGCACTGAGGTGCAGGAGGGGGGTGTGCCCGATAGGGGGGCAGGATGGAGAGGTGCAGGATGGATGGTAGAAGAGGAGGCGCAGCCCAGAGCGATGCAGGACGGAGGCACGGAGCGCCCCCCACTCCCTCCGCTCCCCCCCCCCCCCCGAGCCCCGTTGCGCGGCATTTGCGCGTTGCCTGCCTCACCTTGAAGAGCGCGTAGTGCAGGTACTGGTAGGGCAGGCGGCGCTGGAAGTCGCGCAGCGTCTGCGCGGGGGGGTAGCGCAGCTGGAAGACGGGCAGGTCGCGCTTGCAGGCGCGCAGGCAGCCGGCGCGGCGCAGCAGCCGCCCGAAGAGCTGCATCTCCCGCTCCCACTCCCACGCCGCGGGGTCCCCTTCCACCGGAGGGTCCTCCGCGGGGTCCCCCTCCGCGGGCGCGGCGCAGCGGCGGTGGCAGTGCGCCTCGCTGTCCCGCAGCAGGCGGTGGAGGCGCAGACTGGCCTCCAGCGCCCGGGCGCTCTCCGCCCACTGCGCTCCCGCGTACTGCGCCAGCGCCCGCGCGTAGGCGCGCTGCAGCGGCTCCAGCGCGGCCGCGGGGAATCCGCGCACGCTGTACTCCTCGTACTGCGCCGCGCACAGCCCCGCCGCCAGCAGCAGCGTCAGCGCCGCGCCGCCCATCCCCGCCGCCGCCGCCGCGCACTGCCCGCGCAGCGCCGCGCACCGCTCCGCGCAGGGGGCGGGCGGCGGAGAAGGGGCGGTGCGCGGCGGTGCGCGCAGGGTCTTAGTGCGGCTCTGCGCGCCTGGCGCAGCGCCCGCGGGGTGGGCGCGGCGGGTGCTCGGTGCTGCGCCCTCCGCGGTGCGCTCCCGGGGGCGGGGAGGGGGGGTCGCGCTCGGTGCCCCACGCTGCGGGGAGTCACTTCACGCCCCGCGCTCTGGGGGTGCAGCCCACGCTGCGGGCTCCGGAGGATGCGCTCGGGGTGCTGGGTGCTGGGGTGCGCCCTGTGCTGCAGCCCCGGGGCACTGCGGGGTGCGCTCAGCGCCACACTGCGCTGCCCGGGGCCAGACCCCGCAGCCTGGCTGCGCCCAGAGCTGGTTTCGCTGGTGGCCGGTGCCAAGCCAGAGGTCACACACCCTGCGCCGTGCCAGATCCCAGGCCAGGCCTTGGCACAGCCACACTGGCCCCAGCCCAAGCCCAGCGCTTTGTTGCTGGCTGGACAGTGGTGCTGAGGGATATTCCAGCGCAGGGCAGGAGCCAGGACACTGCTGGCGTTTCTTCCTGCGGAGCAGAGGCCATTAGCAGTGCCCAGCACCTCTTTGCAAAGGAGCAGCTCGACAGCACGCAGGCTGGGATCCTGTCACCCCTAAGTAAGCGCTCACTTGCCCCACAGTCAGGCCCTGACCCCACTGTGCCGTGGGAAGAGGCCTGAGTCCCCTCGAGCTACTGGCGGTGCATTGGGGGGCTGCAGAGCACCCCGGGGCTGCGCTCGAGGGACCGGGTAGCGCTTTGCTTGAGCTTTCGCTCTCACCAGTTGCTCTGTGCCTCGGAGACGCCGGGTTTCAGTTTGGGTTTAGGGACTGTCATATTTCCCACCTGGGACTTGCCGAGGGCTCTTACCACGTACCAACAGGTTTGGGGGAGCGGGGATGTGCGGGCAACACGTACGTGTGCCTTAAGTGCTGTTCCTATTTGTGTAGGACTGTTGGAGGGGTACTTTCACATTTTTAGTCATTGCCATCCAGTAAAGGATCTGTCAGCAGCAGCAGACTGGAGAGCAGTAGATGTTATTAAAACAGTCGGTCCCTTGTATTTACTCTGCCGAACTGCTGGGGACGGGGCAGCAGCACCTCGAGCCCTGGGAGCCCCGGCCGGGCCGGGAGGAGCACAGCAGCACTAGGACCCGGGCGAGCGGGGCCGGGATGGGACCTCCAGCTGCACAAACTTGCTTCCGAATAGCTCTCTTCAGCGTTTTCCTTGGCAGAAGGCCTGCCCAGAAAGGGAAAAAAAAAAAAAAAAAAAAGAGAGAAAAAAAAAAAAAACCCAAACCAGAATTCCTCCTGACGCGGGGTTCTGCTGCTGCGGCGCCTCCCGCCCGCCCCGCTCCGCCGGCCGCGGGGAATCGTCCCGGCGGTGCCGCGGGGCGACTCGCGTGGGAGCGGGGCTGGCGAGGCCCGGCCCGGGGTACACGTGTACAGAAATTCCAGCGGGGCCGGGGCCGGGGCTGGGCGGGCGGCCCCGGGAAGGGGCGGCCGGGCCGGCCCCGCCGCTCCGCCTTCCCCCCCGTCCCGCCGCAGCCTCGCAGCGCCATGGCCCCGGGCAGCATCCTCCTCCTCCTCCTCCTCCTCCTCAGCGTCCTGGGGGCCCCGGGGCTGGGCGACCCCGGCCCCCTGGAAGACGTGGTGATAGACAGATACTATATCCCCAAAATCTGCCTGCGGGAAGTCCAGATGGGGGATTTCATTCGCTACCACTACAATGGGACCTTTAAAGATGGCAAAAAGTTTGACTCCAGGTATCTCCCTCGGCTCTTTACCGACTGCATGCGGCCCCGGCCATGTGCCGCGGGGGGGATCCCTGCATGCCCCCCTCCCCAGCCCGCCTGCCTGGCCCCCCGCCGCATCCCCGAGGGCCAGCAGGCAGCAAGGCGAGGAGCGGGCAGCTGCCTGCTCAGGCCGGCCCCCGGGCCCCGCGGCTTTCACCCCACGGAGGGCTTCTGGCGGGTGCCCGTGGTGGGCGCCGGGGGAGCCCGGGGAGCCCAGTAAGCCTGTCCCCGAGCGTGTCCCCCAGCGTGTCCCCCGGCGAGCCGCCGAGCCAGCCCCCCGCCCGGGCTGCAGCCCCTGCCCGGGCCAGGAGCCTGCAGAGCCCTGCACGCCCTCGGCTCCGGGGTGCCCGCGGGGAAGCCCTGCTCGGGCATGGGCAGGATTTGGCCCTCACTGAGACACTTTGCTCTCAGGAACATGTATTTGCATGCGCTGCACAGGCAGGGAAAGCACTTAAAGCGCTTTGAAACGTGGCAGCGGCGAAACCCGTTCATTACCTAAGAGGCTTCGCTCTCACTGGTCTTAGTTTTCCTCGGCCGCTGCATCGATCCTCCTCCGCTCCCGCTGGCTGTAAATCAGTGTTTGCGTTGGTGCAATCCCTGATTTGCACCACCGTGAGCAGGGGAGAATTGGGGACACAGCAAAAGGACAGAAATAAACTGGGCTGTGCTGGAGCTCAGCCCCACACAGGAATAAAAACTTTCCAGATCGGCATTTTTCAGAGCCCTGGAAAGCAAAGGGATTCTGCCCTGGTTAAATGTGTCTTATCTTTCTTGCGAGCATGAATGGGGGACAAAGTAACTGAGGCGCGTGCTGCCACTGCTGCTGAGCGCCCCGGACACAGTGGGAGCCTGGGGACATTCGCTGCTAAAATAATTCCTTGTCCTGACGACTGCAGCGTGCTGCCAGGAGAAAGTGTCAGCTGCACATTAGAGGGGATGAAGGATTTCAATTTATCTGAAATGGCCCCAGTTGCTTTGTGGATTATTTTAAGATTTAAAAATAAAACCAAATTTGCAGTTTAAAAATGAGGCCTGGGACGTCTTCTTTCCTCCTCACTGCATAAAGCTCCAAATGTGCCATATGCGAAATGATTTGGAAGCAGCAGAAAGCCTGGGAGCTGCCGGCCTCCAGCCCAGGTTGCTGGGTGAAATCTTGGGAAGGTGTTGATGGGTTTGGTCCCAACTGAAAGCATCACCCAGAGGGCCCGATCCACATTCCTTTGTGTCCGAGGGTGCAGAGCATGCAGGGTCAGGCCAAAGCCCTGACCGGTGCTGCAGGACGCAGCTCCACCCTGGGCAGTGCAGGACTGATCCCGTCGGGATCAATGTCTGATTGCTGCGGGGGTGAGCTGTGGGCTCTGCCTGCAGCACAGGGACCTGCTGGCTGCGGTGGGTTCCCCACACCCTCGGGGAGGGGGCAGCCCCGTCCCCCCACTCTGTTCCTGCGGCAGCAGGCACCCAGGAGCCCTGCACCATCCCTCGGTGTTCACAGGGTTCATGGTTTTGCTCTGGATCCATCCCGAGCCCTCAGCGCTGGCATTGAGCATCCCCAGTGCCAGCAGCTTTGGGGGCTTTGCCCTTTGCCCGTGTTTCGCTGACGGGTCTGTCCCTTCACCCCAGCTATGACCGAGGGGCCACAGTGGCCGGTGTGGTGGGCGTCGGGCGGCTGATCACTGGCATGGACCGGGGGCTGCAGGGCATGTGCGTGAACGAGCGGCGTCACCTCATCGTGCCCCCCCACCTGGGCTACGGCAGCATCGGCGTGGGTAAGGGGCCATGGCATGGCGGGGGGATGGAGGGAACAAACCCCCCAGGGCTGGTGTTAGTGGGGACAGAGCTCCAGTGCCCAGCTGGCAGGCGCTGGCAAAGAGTGGCTCCACTGCCAGGGCCTAAGCAGGGGTTCCCCAGGAATGAGGGGTCTTGTCCCCCCCTGAGGCTTTGCTGCTTCCCTGGGGGCTGACATGCGTGGCCAGCAGCCCCAAGCAGCCACAGGCTCGGGAAGGCTTTAGGGGACAGAGCCCTTGGCTTGCCTGGGCTCAGTGCTGCTCCCACCTAAGGTGCTCTGTCCTCACTGCCACCCCTTTAGCGGGGCTGATCCCCCCAGATGCCACATTGTACTTTGACGTCATCATGCTGGACATCTGGAACAAAGACGACAAGCTGCAGATCACCACCATCTCCAAACCGGAGCACTGCAACCGCACGGTGGAGAACTCGGACTTCGTGCGGTATCACTACAACGGCACGCTGCTGGATGGCACCCCCTTCGACTCCAGGTATGGGGCACTGGCGCTGGGATGCACCCTCGCCTCCGGGTACAGGGCATTGGAGCTCAGGTGCACCATCTGCCTTGGGGCTGGGGACACTGGGAATGGCAGGGATCAGGAGACATTGGCCTGGGGCAGGACATGGGGGCCACGCTGCACCCCAGTCAGAGCAGACTCCCTTGTGCCCTCCCCCCTGCGCCCCGGTAGGGCCGGTGCAGCTCTGACCCCCAAACCAGCCTCCCGCATGGCACCGCTCAGGCTGGGGGAGCTGGCGTGGCCTGGAGCCATCCTCCCCCTCATTCCTCCCCACCAGCTACAGCAAGGACAGCACCTACGACACCTACGTGGGCACCGGCTGGCTGATCAAGGGCATGGACCAGGGGCTGCTGGGCATGTGCGCCGGGGAGAAGAGGAACATCATCATCCCCCCGTTCCTTGCCTATGGGGAGAAGGGCTACGGTGAGTTGGGCATCATCCCATCGTGCCCGGCCCCTTCCCTCCCCGCTCTGCACAGAGCCCTCTGCAGTGCATCAGGGCCCTTGTCCAGGCTGACCTGTGTCCCCTCCCCAGGGACCGTGATCCCACCGCAGGCCTCACTGGTGTTCAGCGTGCTCCTGGTGGACTTCCACAACCCCAAGGACGGCATCTTCCTGGAGCACCTGGAGGTGCCGGAGTCCTGCAAGCGCAGGGCTGTGACCGGGGACTTTGTCCGCTACCACTACAACGGCACGCTCATGGATGGGACACTCTTCGACTCCAGGTGTGGGGAGGGAAGTGGCTGAGTGGGGAGATCCCCCCATGTCCTCTCCTGCCCTGTGCTCAGGAGCCGGCTGCAAGGAGAGGCTGGAGAACTGGGGGGGAAGGTGGAGGAGAGGGCGGTAATGGGCATGAAATAGGCTAAAAAAGACAATACCCTTTTGCTGCATCCCTAGGAGCAAGGTTTGGCTCCTTGGGGAGCAGGGCGGAGGCTGGGAGAAGGGGTTGGGGTGCAGGGGTTGGGAGGGGGTTTGATGGGCCAGGCTCTCCCGCACAACGGTGCCGGGGGCTTCTCTCGCTGCAGCTACTCCCGCAATCACACCTACAACACCTACATCGGGAAGGGCTACATCATCCCCGGCATGGACCAGGGCCTGCAAGGGGTCTGCGTGGGAGAGAGGCGGCGGGTGGTCGTCCCCCCACACCTGGCCTACGGGGAGAACGGAGCAGGTAAATGGCAGCCCTGTGGGGTCCGGCATGCCCGCACGGCGCAGCCCCGCGCTGCAGCATCCCCCCTCCAGCCCTGCGCAGCGGCACACCGAGGGGCTGACATGGGGAAAGCTCTGGCCAGGCAGGACCAGCTCCTCACCTTGGGGGCCACCACCATCACCAGGGCTCTGGGCATTGGGAGGGGGTGTTGTGGGCAGGGGAAAGGCCAACACATGCAGAACCAGGGCTCTGAGGGATGGACACACCACGGGGCATGGGAAAAAGCAGGGAAAGGCTTTACTGGCCCCACAGCGCTCCCAGCTGCTCTCCAGTACTTCTCCTCATCCTCCTCTTCCAGGGGACAAAATTCCTGGCTCAGCTGTGCTCATCTTCGACGTCCACATCATCGACTTCCACAACCCTGTGGACCCGGTGGAGATTGAGACGGTGTACCGGCCCGAGGGCTGCAATGTCACCACCCGCGACAGAGACTTCGTCCGCTACCACTACAACTGCTCCTTGCTGGATGGCACCAAGCTCTTCTCCTCGTGCGTGCTCGCTCACAGGCTGCCTCGAGTGCACCTTTCCTTCCCAGGGCCAAATCCTGGCAGGCACTGAGCCGGGCAGGGCTGGGGGCGGACGGGCACCGGAGCATCGGCCGGGGGGCTGCAGGGATTGTGCAGCAGGGTGGAGGGTGCAGGGTTTGGGGGCACAGTGGGGTGGAGGGTTCAGGGTTTGGGGTGGTCGAGTGGAGGGTGTGGGACTTCAGGGCACGGCAGGATGGAGGGCACGGGATTTTGGAGCACGGCAGGATGGAGGCATAGGATTTTGGAGTATGGCAGGACTGCCCGCTGGGTGCGAGGGGCTTTTTCAGCCGCATGGTCTTCTCTGTGCCTCCTGCAGCCATGACTACGAGAAGCCACAGGAGGTGACTCTGGGGACCAACAAGGTGATCGAGGGCCTGAACAGTGGCCTCCTCAACATGTGTGCAGGGGAGAGGCGGGTGCTCATCATCCCCCCCCACCTGGGCCACGGGGAGAGCGGAGGTAGGGGAGCAGCGTGCGGCCACCCGGTGTCCCGGCAGTGCAAACGGGGGGTTCTGCCTCGCTGAACTGCTGCCGGGCTCCTTCAAGCCCTCGCCCCGGCTGGGGCTGGGAAGCTTTTGCCCATCAGGGGCCAGCGCTTTGGGCTCCCGTGCCGTGCAGCAGCCTTCACTTGCTTTTCAGCCCGGGGGGTGCCAGGCAGTGCTGTGCTGCGCTTTGAGGTGGAGCTGATCTCCATGGAGGAGGGGGTTCCCGAGGGCTACCTCTTCATCTGGCATGGGGACCCGCCGGCGAGCCTCTATGAGCAAATGGACCTGAACAAGGATGGGGAGATCCCTGCTGATGAGGTGAGCGAGGGCCCTGAGCATCTCCGGACCATGGGCTTATGGGGTGCAGGAGGAAATGGGGGCACAGGGGACACCCCCCTTGGGAGCAGTGCCCGAAGGGCACCGATCTCCCTGGGCACTCAGGACCCTGAAGAGCGGTGCAGGAAAAACACACCAGCCCAGAGCATCGCTGCTGGATGTGGGCAGGGCTGTGACCATGCAGGGACACCGAGGGCAGCCCGTGCTCTTGTCCCTGCCCCGTCCCCACTGCCTGGGTGCTGCCCTCAGCACGGGCCGTGGTGCTCCCTGCCATGCCCGGTGCCAGCTGCATGGAGCAAAGCAGCATCTCTCCCCTCTCCCCGCTACAGTTCTCCACCTTCATCAAGACCCAGGTGGCAGAAGGAAAAGGCCGCCTCATGCCCAGCTCCGACCCAGAGAAAGTCATCGCTGACATGTTCAGGAACCAGGACCGCAACCAGGACGGGAAGATCACCTCCGAGGAGCTGAAGCTGAAGTCGGATGAGGACCAGGAGAAGATCCATGAGGAGCTCTGAGGATCAGACCTCACTTTCTCCCAAAGACAGACTTGTCCCCACTGTGCCACAGCCGGTCTTCCCCCCCCGGCTGCCCTGGGAATCTGCCCCTGCTCCTGCTCCTCCCCAGCCCTATGGGAGGGGGTATTTTGTTTTTTTCCCCCCCCTATTATTTAACTGAGGGTTTTTTTGATGTGTTCCTCCTGAGCAGGAAAACTCACCAACCCCCAGCTAATAAACCCAGGCAAGAAGGTGGGAAACACCCACATTCTTGGGAGTCTCGATACCCCACGGGGACGGCAGTGCCCACGTTTCCTCGCACTGCCCGTCCCCTCTGGCTCCCCAGCCCCGCAGACGATACCTCTGCCATGGAGCGGGACAGAGGATGACAGGGCCAGACCCTGGAGCCCTGCCCTGCCCCGCTCTGCTGCCAAACCCCGCTTCAACCCCCTGCGCTCAGCTCCCCACGGATGGGCCAGGGCAGTGGCATCCCCTCCCAGAGCCCCTTCAACCTCAGCCAGCGACTGCATGTCCCGCTCCAGCCTCCCCGCCTGCCTCCGCTGCCTCCTGGGGCAGGCAGGCAGGAGGGGGGCTTCCCTCCACTTCTACCGCAGCATTTCGTAGTTTAGGGTTAGAGTTTGGGTTTTTTTATATACGCATACAAAATTCTTTAGAGGAGAAATAAAGAGAAGCCTTTCCTGCCCGTCCCCGCTGCTGGCCCAGCCTCTGCTCCCCGCTGCCGTCCTCCCTGCAATGAGAGGCTGGAGGGCACTTAGCTTCCCAGGGTGAAACCCAGGTGCCCCACATGGATCCACTGTTCCAGAAAGCCTGTCCCTGCCGAGACAGTGGGGATGGGACCTGACAAACCCCTTGGCAGCTGGAAGAATGAAAACAGAAAGTCTCTCCCACCCAGGCGCTCAGGGAGCAGCAGCATCCCCATCCCCATCCCCATTCTCCCCACCCCACAGCGCCAGCCCTCCATCATTGAGAAAAATCAGCCCAATTTTATTTTGGTGCCTAAATGCAGCTAATTAGCTGGGCACTCTCAGGTTTGCCAGTTGTGACCAGCACAGCTCCATCACCTCCCACCGGCTCTGAAAGCTTTTGCACAGTGTGTCTTGCAGACAGATAAAAGAAATGCAAGAACAGAACAGTGCAAAGGGTCAGAGCGAACCCCTCAAACAATGACTTCTACCTTGCACCAAATAAATAATTTCTACTGGTTTCCATGGAGTTTGCCTTTGTGTCAGCTTACTTTGCCATGAAACATTCCTGCGTGTCCAGGCAGCGGCAGAGACAAGCCTCACCCATCCCTGGCAGCACGGTGCCCGGGGGGATTTCAGGCTCCAGCACCTGCTGGGTCAGCCAGGAGAGAGAGAACCCAAACCTCTGCTCCTGGGATCCTCCGGCAAAGACGGACGGTGCTTCAGCTCCAGTGCAGAGCACCTGGCGAGGGCCGGTGGGCTCCGGCAGGGATGGGGATGACCCAGAGCTGGGGAGCGGAGATGCAGCTGCCAGCGCCAGCTCTGGGGAGGAGAGCGGCTCCGGGCGCAGTTCCTCAGCGCTGGGTACGAACCACCCAGGGCCCAGCTTCAGCCAATGTTTTTACTTCGAGAATGGAGCCTGCAATTTCAGAATTCACATTTACTCATCCATCACGTGGAGGGCAGCGAGGGCTGAACCCGGAGCAGCCTGGAGCTCACCAGCCAGCGCTGCCCCATCCAAGGGTGGCAGCGCAGAGCTGCCGACCTGTGCTGGGCCACGCGGTGACAATAACGGCCCCAACGAGCCGCATCAGAGCTCACCCTGCACCAGCACAGGCTCTGGCCGCCATCAGAGCAGGCAGCAGGACAGGACACGAAAGCAGTTTCCCACGTAAGGGTCTGAATTTGCCCCTTGCTGAATCAGGGCTGTCATAGCTTTTACTCCTTACATTCCCAGAGGTTACGCAGAAATAAGAGGCTTCTTCCTATTGCTGCCCTGAGAGCCCAGGATCAGCCCAGCAGTTTAAGACAGAAACATGGTTAGCTAAAACATTCCTTAAAAACCAAAATGCCGCTGCTGGCCTCTCCTCCCCCATCTGCACCGTGGGCTGCAAACGCGCCGCTCCAAGCACCCAGCCTGCTGCTGCCGCTGGCACCCAAAGCCCCCAGCCCAACCCTCGCCAGACAAACTTACTGCTCGCCTTGTGCAGCAGCCCCAGTTCAGCTCCGCGGGCCTGCAGGGATGACTGGAAAAGCTTTTTTTTTTTTTTTTTACAGCATGAGCTGTAACGGAGCAAGAGGGAGAGCAGGGTGGGGGCGCGGGGGCCAGGGCGCTGCAGGGTTTCTGCGGGGGACGTGGGGCTGGGTGATGCTGCGCCTGGCAGGGCCATGCCAGCCCATCGGCAGGCAGCACTGCTGGAGCTCAGCCCTGGCACTTTGAAGCCCACAGAAAACAGGCTGAGAGAGAGAGAGACTTGTTTTCTTAGACAGGAACACATAAAACTAAACAGCTTCCATTTAAAATGGGTCTCCGCTTCTGCGCTCAGCTGCTGAAGCAAGCGCAGAACATCTCTACCCGAAACATGAAATGGTTTGTTGTGGCCTCAGGTGGTGGCAGGGATGGAGTCCGAGCGGGATGGAGTCCGAGCGGGATGGAGTCCGAGCTGGGCACAGGTTGGGGAAAGGGAGTAGAGAAGCTTCCTCTGTCTCACCCCTCCCGTTGCAGGGCTGACCGGAGGGGCTTAGGGAGGTCAGGATGCGCACAGCACAGGAGAGCCAGGGCAGGGACCCTGCCCAGCATCAGGATGGAGCCCAGCAGGTACCAGCAGATCCACTCCAGCTTTGCTGAGGGAACGACATTCACTGCCCAGGTGCCTTGCTGAGGGGCTGGAGCTGGGACGCTGCCTTCCCAGCTCATGTCTCAATAAGGATGTACCGGAGAATCCCGTTGACCACGTCCAGCGTCTCATCGCTCTCCAGCACGATGTCATAGGCATCCAGGTACTTCCCCCTCCGCTCTTCCACCTGCAGGACAGCCGCCGGGATGGGGTGGTGAGGGCCACAGAGAGAGGAGAGGACTGTAAGCACCAGCAGCCAAGAATGAAGATGCTGCACCCACAGCCCTCGCATCTCTTGATGCTACCAAAAAGAGGGGTCAATAACCACCCTTGACAATGCCTCAGCTGCACCGGGAGCTCAGCAGACACCTCCCAGCTCCCTCTGCACACCCCACGGGAGCTCGTAGGAATCTCTTGCTGCTCCCGAATCACTCAGGCAGCTGCCGGCCCCTCTCTGCTGCCCCTCCAGCTTTGCACCTGGGGAAGCTGGCAGGGAAGTAAGACAACTGCTTCTCACACCCACCTTGTCATTAAGAAAGCCAATCTTGAGGATGTTCTCCACGCTGGGAACACCGTCTGCCATCGTCAGATCACCCATGGAGTCCCCCAGCAAGATGATGCTCGTCCTAGTGCTCAGCTGCTGGAAATACTCCGTACCCTGCAGGACGCTGTTGTTTTTGTTGTAGGTGTGGATGAGAGGTCCCTTGAAATGCGTGAGGACTCCCTGTGCAAAGAGGACACACAAGTTGATCCCGCAGCAATCCCTTCGCTGTGCCACAGCCTCAGTACCCTATCTGGAGTGGGCAAACGGGGGGAATGCTCACAGGGCACCAGCTCTCACCTCGGAGACACCCTCGAGGAGTCTGGAAACCCAGCGCCGCCATGAAACACCTGGAGACAGTCCCCAGGAGTCCCCTTTTGCAGGGCAAGACCTTCCCAAAGGTGAGAACAAACCCAAAAGATGGAGATCCTAAAGATCTTGGCTGGGGCTCTGTGCTGCCCTGGAGCTGGTCAGGGGCCTTGGAAAGCCGCAGTCAGGGGAGCACCAGGGCAGAGCAGGGCCCTTGCAGAAGGCAGGACTGACACGCTGTCCCATGCTTCCCCGAAGGCAGCCTGTCCCAACACACCACCCGTGGGAACAAAGGGCTTCCTTGTAAGAGACATGCAATTTTCCAATGCGCACTGGGACTTTTCAGGCTTTAGCACATCCTCAAAGGCCTTCCAAGCTGCTTTAAAGGACAGCTGGCCTTCAGATCAAGAGAGACCTCTGTGATTAACTCCATCTTCCCGCTGCACCAGGATGGAGCACACAGCGCTGGACACAGACGGCAGCGCACTTCTGCCACTGAAAAGCAAGTTTGGAAGGCGAGGAGTCCCTGAGACTGCGAGCAGATGCTCGGCTGTTCCTGCGCTCCACCTGCCCACCTTCCCCACCCTCTGCTCTCTCTCACTGCCGATCCAGCTCCCGGTGCAGGCAGGGGAACCTCTAACACCCCCCAGTGCCGATGGTCAGAGGGCTGCTACGCTGGCAGCCGGTCACAATCCCTGAAGGCAGAGCAAATGGGGCAGGAGGCCACGACCAGCCTCAAACCGTCCCCGTGACCCAGCAAAGGGTCAGCTCCATCTACAGGGATCAAATCCTTCCAAATGTTAACGGGCAGCTTTTAACCTAGCAGTGTCTCCGTTAAACGGATTGCAGCCCTCAATTCCAGTCGAACAACTCTCCTCTCTGCAAGCTCACCACACGTACGGGATGCAGAAACTCACATTATCGTCGAAGTCCATGTAGTTGGACACCACATTGACATTTGAGTAGAAGACGTTGGCCTGACGGATAATCTCTTCAAGGATGTCACCGACACCAGCAGAGAAGATGAACAGGGGGATGTTGTACTCATGCAGCTGATCAAACAATTCAGTGAATCCATCCCTAGAGCAGAAGTGTCCATTACACAGTATTGCGTTACCACCTCCCAGCGAGGTGCCCGCCGTACCGTGGGCTGGGAGCGCTCTCAGCCCAGCTATGAGGCTCCTATTTCTGCCCGGGACTTCCCAAACAGAAACGCAAGCATAAACTCTGCAAAAAGCATGAGCTTTTTGTGGCCCCAGCATTTCTGTGGTGGTCACTGTGCATGAAAGCGGTGTGCAGCAGAACCCCACACCCCTCCTGGGAGCAGCGACCTAGCGGGGAGCTGCACAGGACCATGCGGCACAGGAGGAATTTGCCCAGCATCTCCTGAAGACATCCAGTTTCTCACCGGGGGCACAAGGCACAGCGTGCCTGCACACGTGCCCACGAGAGAGCGGGTGCTGCCAGCCCACTCAGAAACCGTGTTAGAGATGTGCGACAGGTCGGACTGGTTGTGAGGACGAGCAGACAAACGTGTAACAGTCTCAGTCTGCCAGGACGCGATTTGAAAACCCGGACAGACGGCATCATCTCCTCTCCCAGACTGGCAGCTCATTCAAACCACGGCTCCCTGAGCCATTTTTTGGACCATCGCTGCCAAGGCCAGCTTTAACAGCAAATTTTAGCGCAACATCTTTGTGCTGTGGGTGGAATTTGATGCTGAGCCAAGAGCCTGGATAGGGCCCAGCAGTTACAGTGAGCGGAGAGAAGATCTCTCCTGGAAGAGGGGAGCTGCTCGCGCCCCCCTGCCCTGCCCTGCCAGGAGCCAAGGGCTCTGCCCAGCCCTTGAGGGAGCTCTGCCCAGCACCCGTCCCCTCGGCCGCTCCTGGACGAGGCTCAAGGGAGGCAGCAGCGGTTTGTGAGCAGGATGGAGTCAGCCATGCAGGGAGCAGCCTGCAGCCAGGAGCGAGCTCGGGCTGCGGTTGTGGCGCTGACTTCTGGCTCTTTCATGATTAGAGCTTGGCCCCAGGAAGGAAGGGAGATTTGCATCTGCCACGCTGTGGAGACTGCGCACAGATCAGGGTGAAAACAGGGAGACCTGCTTGCACAGTGGCAGGACAGAAAGGGCCACAGGCAGCACAGCGAACCCCGAGCCCGTACCTCAGCATCACGTCCGATTCTCTGACGATCTGGGCTATGTCACCCCTCTGGATCTTCTGCTGCGACAGCAGCTCGTGGGCCCTGGTCCACCTAGGGAAAAGCAGCAGAGTGAACTTCCCGGGCAGCAACCTTAAGGCAGTCAGAAAAAGAACAACTACAACTTCCCGGTATTGCCACCAAGCCTAGAGACAGTTCAAGCCTTGTGCCTTGTAGTCCTTGGGGGCAAGAAGTTGCCAGGACAAGGCCAAGCTCATCACACACAAGCACTCACCACTCCACCATGAGGGGACATTTCTCTTCCAGGGTCCGGTTGGGATCGATTTCAATGGGGTAGTAATAGTGCAGCAGATCTTTCAGCTGGAGCGTTGTGGAGAAGGAAAAAGAACAGAGTGAACATCACATCTAAAGAGACTGTAAACCACAAAAAAAGCATTTCTAAATTCCTCCAAAGCATCACACTTCCTAATGAAAAGCACAACCAAAACTGTTCCACTAAGCAACCGCGCTCTGAGCAAATCTGGAGACCTCGGAGGAAGCGTTAACCCTCCAGCAGCGTGGCTGAGACTCACCGTGCTTCAAATACTGCAGGTACAGATGAGCACACACGCGCCCTTCTGCCTCGTAGCAGACAGAAAATGCCCACAGCTGAGCACGCAAATTAAATTCCCCTTTTAACTTCTCCTTCCATCACCTTTGGCTGAAACGCAGCCTGGACACTTGCCCCATTCTCTGTCCGGGCAGCAAGGCACAGCTTGGAGAGCTGTCACGTGAGCCAGTACAACCTCCTGATGATGGGTGACAGGGACGAAAAGCACAGAGCCAAGAAGCAGTGCCTTACAAAACAGCACCTACCTTCTTCTTGCCATCCTCACTGATAACACGACTGTTATCAAGGATATCTGTAAAGACAATAAGATGCCAGCGTTGTAGCCCAGAAACATAAAAAGGCTTTCTAAAAGGCAGCTATCCTGTGCCTCCAGTGCCAGCTCTGCCCAAAAACGAGCCGTGTGTGGCACATGGACCCGAGCACAGGTTCACCGCGGGGTCTCAACGCAGCAGCTCCCACTGCGAACCCGCAGCACACACTGATCACAGGACATTGCTCAGCTGGGAGAGAGCAGCGGCAACGCTGGCAAGCTGCAGGATGCAAGTATTCGAAGGAGAAGCCGCAAGACCAGGAGACAGCTTCTGCAGCGGGCTGTGGGCTGCCCGGGGGCCAGCAGCCGCTGCTGCAAGAGGCCAAGGCCCGGAGCTGCACCAAGAGCAAACAAGACGGGGCGGTCAGGCTTGGCAAAGAGGGAGGGGGAGGATAAGAGGAGCGGCAGAGACAGAAAACAAACACGGAAAACAAACAGAATTGGCAACGGTAAAAAAAACGGCTTCAACTCACTGTGCGAAGTGGGGCAGCGTCTGCCGTTGCACCCAAACCTACTCAGGGTCATGTCGAAGTCGGAAATGACCTGGAAGGTGAGAGAAGACCAAATCTGTGCGTCTTCCGGGGCACTCTGCCTTTGCCATAGCCAGGCGAGGGTGCTGCCGCCTCAGGGGTGCACATCCAGCGCCGGCGGGTCTCACGTGAGGGTGCAGACTCGCAGCGGGGCACAGCAGTGGTGAACCTTGATGCTCCTGCCCGCCGTGAACCAAACGTCCTCATCTGAGACAGCCAGCACCCCTCCCGCCCCAGCACTCTTATCAGCACCAAATGGCTTAAACCTGCTGACGTATTGCCGTGGGTGGAAGGGGGTGTTTGGGGATTGGCACATATTTATAGCTTGCGTAACAACGAAGAAAAAGGCCCATCCAGGAAGAGCCAACGGCCTGGGCCTTGAGAGGAAAAATAGCCCGGTCCTTCCTCTCATCTTGGTCTTACAGAATCATAGAATGGTTTGGGTTAGAAGGGACATTTAAAGGCCATCTAGTCCAAGCCCCTGCCATGAGCAGGGACATCTCCAACTAGACCAGGTTGCTGAAAGCCCCGTCCAACCTGGCCTGGAATGTTTCCAGGGTGGGACATCCCCCACCTCTCCGGGCAAATTGGGCCAGGGTTTCACCACCCTTACCGTAAAAAACTTCTTCCTTATATCCAGTCTAAATCTACCCCCTTTAAGTCTAAAGCCATTACCCCTTGTCCTGCCGCAACAGGCCCTGCTAAACAGTCTTTCCTGCAGGCCCTTTAGGTACTGGAAAGCTGCTGTAAAGTCTCCCTGAAGCCTTCTCTTCTCCAGGCTGAACAACCCCAACTCTCTCAGCCTGTCCTCCAGCCCTCTGATCATCTTCGTGGCCTCCTCTGGATCTGCTCCAACAGGTCCATGTCCTTCTGATGTTGGGGGCTCCAGAGCTGGACACAGTATTCCAGGTGGGGTCTCCCCAGAGCGGAGCAGAGGGGCAGAATCCCCTCCCTTGCCCTGCTGCCCACGCTGCTGGGGACACAGCCCGGGATGCGGGGGGCTTTCTGCGCTGTCAGCGCACGTTGCCAGCTCACGTTGAGCTTCTCATCCACCACCACCCACAAGTCCTTCTCCTCAGGGCTGCTCTCCAGCCATTCTCCACCCAGCCTGTATTTGAGCTTGGGATTGCCCTGACCCAGGTGCATGACCCTGCATTTGGCCTTGTTGAACTTCATGAGGTTTGCACAGGCCCAGTTCTCCAGCCTGTCCAGGTCCCTCTGGGTGGCATCCCTTCCCTCCAGTGGGTCAACCGCTCCACACAGCTTGGTGTCGTTGGTAAACGTGCTGAGGGTGCACTCGGTCCCACTGTCCATGTCACCAACAAAGATGTGAAACTGCACCAGTGCCAGTACCGACCCCTGAGGGACCCCACTCATCATTGCTCACCACTTGGACATCAAGCTATTGACTGCAACTCTTTGAGTGCGGCCTTATCCACCGAGCGGTCCATCAGCTGCATCCACGTCTCTCCAATTTAGAGACACAGATGTCATGCGGGACAGT
The DNA here is from genome assembly GCA_008921705.1 of Burhinus oedicnemus. Lineage (NCBI taxonomy): Eukaryota > Metazoa > Chordata > Aves > Charadriiformes > Burhinidae > Burhinus > Burhinus oedicnemus. Next base: position 5,329,851 of record VFFE01008899.1, on the reverse strand, counting down.
GTCAAATGCCTTGCACAAGTGCTTTGCACAGTACCTGCAGCTTGTTTGTGCCCTGCTCCTTGATGGACCGGATTATCCCCATCACACGTTCCGGCTGCTCCATGCGGACCGTGGCTTTCTCCAGCTCGGGCACCTGCGGGCAGAGTCTCCCCGTTCAGGGCCGCCCCTGGGATCCCCTGCAGCTCCCGGGGGACCGATGCCCTCCGGTCCCCGCCGGGCTCTCCAGCCTGGCCGCGCTCCCCATCTCCCCCCACCCCAGGCCAAGCTCCCCAAGGGCCCCGCTCCCTCGGGGCCAGCCTTACCCCAGCCTTCGCCCCCACCGCCCGCTGCTCCCCACCCCGGGCTCCCGCCACGCCGCTCCCCAGCCCGGCCCACGCTCCCGAGAACCCCCGGGCCCCGCTCCCGCCGCAGCCCGGCTCCCGGCCCCGCTCCCGGCTGCCCTCCAGCCCGGCCCCAGCTCCGCAGCCCCGCAGCCCCGCGCTCACCATCGCGCCGCGCTCCGCTCCGCTCCGGGCAGGGCCGAGCCGCGCCGGGGCCGCGCAGCCGCGGGGAGGAGCCGGCGCGGCTCGGCCC